>SNVD02003835.1:0-18681 GCA_013180625.2 Boswellia sacra
TTTTTGTTAATTCTTGAATTTATTTTCATTCTTGATTTTAGATATTATTTTAAAGCAATCAATGGTTTGTCATCATAAAAAAGGGGGAGATTGTTAGCCCTAAGGCTACATGATAATTTTGATGATAACAATACACATGATTAATTGAGATTTACTAACATGTTTATTTATGTGCAAGAGTAAGATCATTGAAATAATTTTAAAATCAAGAAGAGGCTTATTAAAATGAAGTGTTGAAGCTATGGAGAAGACTACATGTTAAAGGCACCAAAGTTTAAGAACAAGGTTTGATTCAAGGAATGTGACACATGAGCAATGTTCAATCAATTAGTCATATATTTCTATATAGATGTCCAAATGATGTGATTCTTTGAGCCTTTGGAAAGCTTACTCAATTTATAAAATTTCATATGTTTAATGAAATTCAAAAATCAAGTGCAAGGTTGTCCAAATCATCATGCAAGTTGAAAAACAAATGGAAGCAGCTGACATGAATACCGAATACTCCTTTGGACATATCTTGAGCTAGAAAAATCAAAATGACTTGATTCTTATGGCATTGGAAAGATGACTTAATGAAGAATATTTCATATGTTTTGAAAAAATTTAAATTTCAAACAGAAGGCCGATATAATTGACATGCAATTCGGTGGATGACACAAGACAAGACAAATCAAATCACATAAGCATCCGAATGGTGTTTTGGCCATATCAAGAGTAGAGTTATCCAATTGCTTTGACTCTTATGTGTTGGAAAAGATTATTCAAATATGAAGAGCTTTTAGTTTGAATAAATTCAAATTTCAAAATGGAAGCTGACAGGAAAATTTATTTTTTTCATTCAAGTCAGTGGACAGACACATGGAAGAAAAATCAAGTCACTTGAGCACCGAATGGTGTTTTGGCCATATCTTGAGCTACAGATATCCAAATGACTTGGTTCTTGATGCGTTGGAAAGCTTATTCAAATGTGCAGATCTTTTATGTTTTATAGATTTTCAAATTTCAAACGGAACATTGACAAAAGGGCAGACAAGATTACGGTTTTTATGGTGGGCAGAAAATTTGGAGATGGTGTCTTCACTTGATTAAGTTCATTTCATTTGCCTATAAAAGGAGCCATTCTCCCATGCATTCAAGAAGTGCAAGAGAAGCATTTTATCAAGCAAAAAGCAAGAGAAATATCAAGTCTAAAGAGCTTTTATATTATTTATCTACTCTTTGAAGAGAGTTATACTTTTGTTGTAAAAATTATCTTTGTTCTTGTATTGTGGTGAGAGTGAGATATTATGTAAAGGATAATAGTTATCATTGAGAGAACTCTTGTTGTGGTGTTATCAAGAGTTGAAGGAAGTTGCCTTGGTGAGGTTATTCATCAAGAAGAACTCTTGGTGTGGTGTTATCAAGGGTTGAAGGAAGTTGCCTTGGTGAGGTTGTTCATCAAGAAGAACTCTTGGTGTGGTGTTATCAAGAGTTGAAGGAAGTTGCTTGGTGAGGTTGTTCATCAAGAAGAACTCTTGGTGTGGTGTTATCAAGGGTTGAAGAAAGTTGCCTTGGTGAGGTTGTTCATCAAGCAAGTTGTAAAGAATCTAAACTTGTGGAAAAGCCTAGCCTTGGTGGAGCTAGGAGCCCCCCTCCCCCCCCCCCCCCCCCCCTGTGGACGTAGGCAAGATTTGCCGAACCAAGTACATCGAGTTTGCACTCTCTCTATCCCTATCCTCTTTACATTTACTTGCACTTGTGATTGTTCTTTATTGCTATTCTCTTGATTGCATTTTATTTTCATCTTCTTCACCTTTATTCTCAAAGAAAGAGTTAAATAATTTTGATTTTCAAATAAAAGTTTTACAAATCCGTTTTTATAAATAAAAACCCAATTCACCCCCCCTCTTGGGTTGCCATACCTGGGTCAACAAATATTTCATTTGGTTAGGGGGGAAGGATAGTAGACATAAGTGTGTCTTGAATTTTCTTTTTCTTAAAAAAAAAAAAGTGAGTTAGTAATTAGATTCAGAGTGCGGTGTAAGGAGTTTAAATCCTCTTGAGACGCATTCTGGGTCAGGAATGGCAGAGTGAGGAGGACCAGTTTGAACTCTTGAAACCTATTCTAACCAATTTGTCATTTTATTTTGATTTTGTGAATTCATTTTAGCTAACTTGATATTATTTAGTCTTGATTTTTGAATTTTATAACAATGAGGTCTTATTCATTTCACTTTGAATTATTCAAATCTATGAACTCTCACAACCTTATCATTTAATAAATTGTGTGCTTATGTACTCATCAAGCAAGTATTCATGAACCTTTCTTCACACACACACATACCTTGATGCATGATTGTGGTTGGCAAAATGAAATATTGTAATATTTGAGTTCTTTTATTTTGTTTAGGATAACAACACAAAGGAAGGGGAAAGTTAAAAAAAAAAGAAAAAAAGCAAAAAAAAAGTGAAAAAAAAGAGAAAGCAATTGTGGATAAGTTTGGTCTCGTAGCCTCCTTAATTCGAGCAATTAAGCCCGACGGGTGCCTCAACACCTAATACCCTAAAACCAACTGGTTTGGGAGCTATTGGCCCAAAGCTCGCTACATGGATTAAGGAGAAAACTTAATGGGATTGAACATTGCACTATCTACAAGTGTCTAAGTAAAAATAAAGCATCGGCAACCCGAGTCGTTAAGGTCCTAGGGGGTGTCTTAACACCTAATGCCCTAAGGCCAACTGGTCTGAGAGCCATTAGCTTAAGGCTCGCTACATGGGTTAAAGATGCATTCTTTCAAAAAAAAAAAAACACACACACATATATATATAATAAATGAATGCCCCCTATCTAAAGTTGTTAGCCTTAACAAATATTAGAACCGATATGGCTTCCTTCTAATAAGCCCCACAGTCATGTGTCGACTGAGCACAAAAAGAAGGTTTATTGATATCTTGACTAAAGGGTATATGAGTCATTTAAAAAAAAATCGATTAAGAGCTTATTTATTTCGATAAAATCAAGGAGAGTGCAATCATGACCATCTTGCATGTAAAATTCTATAAATCACTTCTAAATAATAACGCTTTAATTGCTAGGGACTAGCAATAAGCTAGTTGGGGGGTGTGATGAACACTTAAATATGTATGCTTAATGAGAGCTTAATTCATCATATTGTATTAATAGTGTCATTAAATTCCTCAACTTAAGCATATTTATAGTCTTTACATCTTTTGAATTAACTTTCTCTTAATTTCGGTTTTGATGTAGGTTCAGTAAAATGGGCATAACTTTCGATTTATAGATCAGAATGGTGCAAATCTTAATGTTTTGGAACATTGAGTCAATTATTATCTACAAGATTGCATTTCACAAGTATCATCAATTCATAATCCAAAATTGGGCTTGAAGTGAACCCATCTGCAGTCTCGGCCCAGTCTGACCGGGCCTCAGTATTTGGACCATATCTCTCAAAATACGTATCCAAATTGTACAAATCAATACGTTTTAGAAAACTGAGAGAAATATCTACAACTTTCATGAAGACATGTGATTAAAATGCTCAATATTTCAATGTCAAAATAGGTGGTCAAAGTGGTGCACCTAATAATCTCAATGGTCAAAGTTAGTTCACCTAACATTTGACAACTATTCCTTTGTAATTTGACAAGTTTACCCCTGAATATATCTATAAATAAAGGTGCCTTGTGACCCATTAAGGCATCTTGGCCTCGGTTGGATCATCTTGGCCTTGCCAAGAATATCTTGGCCTTGGCTAGGATCTTGTATTGTGTTTCTCTCTTGTTTTAATGTTATTAACGAATTTCCTTTTTCTTGCATTTTGTGTTCTTTCTCTTATAATGTCTTGCTAACTTCTCTCTAGCTAAGGTGAAAGGGTGAAACCCTTGATATGAGAGTAAGGATGCTCTAACCCTTAATATGTGCTTAATAATCATAATCTTATGTTGTTTATATGATTTATATTTATTTTCTTAATCAATCTTGACACCACTCATAAAGTGGAGGTCTTGATCCATTGTAGACAATCCTTGGCACATCAAATGCTTGGATCCTTTCTAGATGTCGTATGGTTCTTTCCTACCGACATGAATCTAATTAGGAACCTTGATTTGTTGTAGACATATGACGATTGGCACATTGGATGCTTGAACCCATTTACAAGAAGTGTTATAAATATTGGTAACGAAGCAAATATAATTTATATAACTAAATTGGGTTGTTTATCCTTATTTGAAATATCAAGGGCGGATCCCCTAACCTTAGCTTTTATTATTATTGTGTTGATTTCTCTTGTATGATTCTTATTTATTGTTTACGAACTTGTTCTTACCTATATCTATTGATATTATCTTGTCATCATCATATCGTATTTGCTTAGCTTATAATTTGTAGCGCTAAAATTCCCTTCCTCGTGGATCGACCCCAGTCTTACCGGGTTTATTACTTCGACACTCCTATACTTGGGAGACAATCATTTTTCGGATGTGTCAGGTCACTGTTGGAGTTACACACCTCTTCAAAGTTTTTTAAGTGTGAATATGGGTTCTCCGTATCAAGGCCATGAAAGGTGGGTAAAAGTGGAACGAAACTCGGTTTGAAATTGAAATGGATTGCATCAGGAGGAGAAACTACATGAGATGGTGCACTAGTCCTTACCAGATTCATGTAATCTCTGTGAGTTCTTGGTCCATTTTGGTCATTTTGTTAGGAACGATTGTTCCTTTAATCTGTGAACCTTTTCACTTGATTGTCGGCCATGTTTTCTATGGAAAATGATGTTTGCCTAACATGTTTGCCACTAGATATGCGTGACCAAATTTTCATGCAATTTTTAAGGAGAAAAGGAAAGAAAAAGATGAACACACAACCAAAAAAAAAATTAAGATTTAATATGAGAAAAAGGAATACTTACAATTTTGTAAGCCAAATTTTATCTTCCCCGACAATGGTGTCAAATACTTGATACATCTAAAAAAAGGAGTATCTTCCAAGTATAAGAGTGTCAAAATAATAAACCTGGCAAGACCGGGGTTGATCCACGAGGAAGAGCATTTAGCGGTATAAACTACAAGGTGAGCAAATATAATATGAATGATTCAAATAAATAACAAGAAAATATTAAAAAATAATACTAAAGATGATGGCTATACAATCGGCCATTCAAATGTAAAACAAGAATAAGAAGTGATAAAACCATCCATGAGAATAGGTGATAAAACCTACCATAGCAAATGAAAGAACATTTTCATAAGCAAGAAATGAGGATAAACAAAATACACAAGCAAGATAAATTAATACAATAATAATGAAAGCTGAGGTTAAGGGATTTGTCCTTGATATATCAAATGAGGATAAATAACCCAATTATTACTCAATTGGAATCCACACATCAAGGAGATTCCAATCGGAAGGTATGTCATTTAAGCCCATTTCAGCTATATGAATTATATTTGTTTCATTACCAATATTTATACCAATTCTTATAAATTTTCAAGCATCCAATGTGTTAACCACCATATGTCTACAATAAATCAAGGTTTTTAACTAGACTTGTGTCAGTAAGGAAGAACCATACGATGTCTAGAAATGATCCAAGCATTTGATGTGCCAAGCATTGTCTACAATGGATCAAGACCTCCACTTTACGAGTGTTGTCTTGATTAAGAAAATAAATATCAGATATATAAAATAAACAATACAAGATTATGATTATCAAGCACACATTAAGGGGTTAGAAAATCCTTATTCTCATATCAAGAGTTTCACCCTTTCACCTTAGTAAGAGAGAATTTAGCAAGACATTATGCAAGAGGGAAAATAAATTGCAAGAAGAAAATAATTTATTAATAACATAAAAATAACAAAACACAATGTTAAGTGATCCCAACCAAGAGCCAAGATGCCCTAGGGGGTCACAATGCACCTCTGTTTATAGATATATTTGGGGGCAAACATGTCAAATTATAAAGGGACAATTGTAAAATATCTTATTTATAATTTGGATCATCATGTGCACCAACTTTGATCACTGATTTCAACATTGAAATATTTAGAATTTTAATCACATATCTTCCTAAGAGTTGTAGATATTTCTCTCGGCTTTCTAGAGCATCTTGATTCATACGACTTAGATACGTATATCAAGAGATATGGTCAAAATACGGAGGCATGGTTAGGTTGGGCTGAAACTGCAGATGGGTTCACTTCAAGCCCATTTTTCGTCCACTAAAAGCCTGAATTTCATGATGCTTGTGAAATATAATCCTGTAGAAAATTTAATCAGCTTTCCAAAAAGTCAAGATTTGCATATTTCTGATCTATAAATGGAAAGTTATACTCATTTTATCAAACTTGTAACAAAAACTAAAATTAAGATAAAATTAATTCAAAAGATGCAAAGACTACAAAAATGCTTAATTTGAGAAATTTTATAGCACTATTAGTGCAAAATAATGGATTAAGCTCTTATTAACATATACATTTAACTGTTCATCAATATGATACAAGGTCAAATTCCTGTTTAATACATGACTAAGTTGTTAATACAATTATTGTATTTTTTAAATACATTATTGATGTTAATAATATCAATTTTATTGTTTTACTATAAGATATTTTATTTATCATAAGCTTGGCCCCCAGAAAAATTTAACCCTGCATCCATCACTATTCCTACACTTACGAACTATTCCTATAAACTCATCATACAAAACTTACAAACTATTCCTATAAAGTCATCATACAAACCTATGTGATATAATAACTGTATGATTATTACATCATCAATCTAATTAATTAATAACATGTTATTAATTTTTACTACTCCAATTATCACATGTCACATCGGTTTGTATAGAAAATTTATAAGAAACGCAAAAAGTTTCAAATATATTATTATTATTATTTTCTTTTGTCTTAAACCACTATTATGTGCACAACAATTACTAATGAAATGATATAATTAAGGTTATTCCTTTTATTCTAATGCTAAATGATGTTTCATAGGTAAATAAACAAACCTTTGAACCCAATGATCTAGTATTTGTCAATTAACAGGTTGTTGATTTCTTAGCATTGAGTATCTTTCTTATGCAAACGCCCTCACAAATTGCAACATGCTAAAATATATCATGCTCACTAGAAGAAAAAGAGCATATGACAACAAGGTTTTCGCAACATGCATTGATGCACATCCAATGCATGTTGTGAAACGGTACATATCGTAGCGTGCAATTCCTGCATATTGCGAAAAGCGTGCAATTTCACAACGTGCAACTTGTAGACGTTGCAAAATGTATGTATTTATTTATTTATAAATTAATTCTTTAAATTGTGAAGAAATATATAAAATCTTAAAATAAATGAAATAAAATTACAAATAAGGAAATTACATTGATTTCATATTTAAATTTAAATAAAATAAAGAAATTAAAATATAAGAATATTAATTAAGGAATAGAATTTTATATTTTATTTATAAAATTAACAAAATAATTTTTAAATTCTTTAAATAAAAATAATATTATTGTCTATATAAAAATAATAAACCTTAAATATTAAATTATGGAAAAATAATTTTTTTTACTTGAGAATTGTATGAAATAAATAAAATTATTTTATAATGAAATCACATTATTTAAAATATTTTTGTTAAAAATTAAGGAATTAAAAATCTCAATTAAATTTTATTTCAAATAATATGACCACTGTCGTAAGTTTTGATAAAAAATAAAATAAAAATGAACAACTATTTATAATAATAAATTTCTAACTTCCCTCACCCTACCTCATTGTGTCTCTTGCCTCTCTTTCCTTAAATGCAAAGCTCACTCTCTCGTCTCTTTCTCTCTATCGAGCCTTAGAGTTGTTGTCATCGTCAACAGAGATCGGAGCCTTCAGAGTCGCAGTCATCGTATCTGAACCCCGGGGGTGAAGGCTATCACAGCGACGGCCGAGATACAAGTGAAAGAAGTGGAGGAGTTGGATGGGATGGAGCCATCTATTGCAGCTGTGCCATTCTCGAGACTATTTGTGTGCGCTGGCCACCTCCACTGGGTGACCAAGACTTACGAGGCATTAATAGCCCAATTTTGAATTTTTTTTCCTAATTTGTGAGTTGAGTTACAATACTCATCTTCTTGATCTTCTTATCGATTTGGTTTATATGGTGGTTGTGGTCTGTGAATTGATTCTTAGTTTAATTAAAAAGCTAGTTCAACATTTGTGATGATTGATTCTTTTAATTGACAACTGAAGACCTAAGCAATCACTTATTATGAGGGTTTCATAAGATTTCTTAAAAAATATAATTTACATAAATAAGATTTTACATGTCATGTGGAAGCTTTTGTTGACATAGCATGGATTTTCTATTTTGATATTTTCTGCAAGAATCTAATTTTTTAAAAGTTTGTTTCTTTACAGCAAGCTGGAAATTTTCAATATTGGGACTTCTTACCAGTTGGTTATAAGAGCCTATCCTAACAAGGTAGCGTTAACCTTATATGAATCATGCCTTGTAACTATATCTTGTTCATTAAAATAATTTAAGTTTGTCTTTACTGTTGTTTGTCTGGTGGTCATCTTGCGATTAAATTTTGTACCTTGAACCAAATAGATAAATCATTGAACAACTATATGGTGCAAGTTCCTTCAGTGGCTCAACGGATGTAGAGAAGGCAACTACCTAGTGATCATTTAACTACTGCATAAGAGTTGTGAGTGTTTGAAAATTGGTCTTGGTTCTTGCTAACCATCTTCCTCTTACACCTAGCAAATTCAAGTATGTCTATCTATTGCTCAAATATTGAATAGCTTTTAAAATCTATGTCCTGCACACTGTTAAAACTATATTTAAGTTTCCATTTGGATAATATTTTTTCTTTGTCCTTATTATATTTGTAATTCAGGAGTTACCTACCATATAAACAGTCCATTCTAGCTACCATCAAAGAATGAAATACTCAGAATCAAATCCAAGCGGTGAGTTGCTGAATTTTATCATTAGTTTCTAAACTAATGCAATTAATGTCTTGCAGTTTGTCTGTTGAATGAGCTAAATAATGTCTTCTATTATCATCATTTAGGAAACCTTAAGGAAAGCATGAGAGACTTTGGGACAGATAACTAATATCTTTATCTATATTCCCAAGGATGGCTTATTTGCAACATTTATAGATGGTAGATGTTTCTTTGCTAGAGATGGTTTACTTTAATGGTAAGTGTGATCATTAATGCTCACATCTCATGACATTTCCTAGACTTTTTTGTTATTTCAAAGTTGATAATATGATGTTTTTAATAGTTTTGTAATAGAGCACTTTGAAAAAAAATCTTCTATGGGTGAACTTTTGGTGTTTTACCATTATAAATTTATTTTATTATATACTTTGAGTCAACTATTATTCTATGGTTATTTTTTTTGATAAGCTGATAACATATGCCTTGTTGGCATAAGGGGATATATAAAAGTGTTGGTAGTGCATCTGCTTGTCCTTAGGATGGTGACAAAAATGCCAAGATGATAGGTTGACTAGGACTTTTTTAAGTAGAATTGTATGTGGCTAGACGTCAATCTCTAATGATTTTGGCAGGTATAGGGGAATGTCTTGAACTGTTTGAGACCTTGAACCATCAAAAGATTGTCATTAGTCAAAAGACTCCCCTTATTTTGTGGTGGGTTGGCTAGTATAGAATATAAATTCTTTTGTTGATTCATTTGGTCGATCTTTGACTAATAAGTTTGTTGTTTACTATTAGATTCATGCTTTTTCTTCTTAATCTAATTTACCTTCACTCACAGACACACACACACACATGCACATATATGTGTATATATTGTTGTAATTTAAGCACATAACTATTAGCTCATTTGGATAAAATCAAATATATAAATAAAGTAAAACAAAAAAGAGAAATTTGTGAGAATGGAGAAGAGAAATGGCCGTGAGATATGGAAAAGTGAAGGGAGAAACTCTATTCAATCTAGAAAAAACTTGTATCAATTCCCTTCGTTAGACGATGCTTTATATAGCCTTCAAGGAGCCATTAAGTCAAATACAATAATGAGAAATTGGTATGTGGACAAGTGGGGTGGTTAGTTGCTTTCGGTGAAGTGGAGGAAAGAAAGAAAAACACATGTGAAGTGGAGGAAGAAGTAAAACCCAATTTACTTTGGAGTGCTATGTTTATGATCAAATTATGGTATGCCACTTGATATTATACCATACCTTGTTAGTATGCATAACATCAATGCTCGCATTGGTTTGATTTGTAATATTTAGGTAATTGGAATTATTAACTGATTGGGATACTTATTAAATATTGGTATATGAATGCTAATTTTCTTTCTTGAATATGTTAAATTTGTAAACTACTTAATTATTATATTTTTATTTTGTAGGTGGAGTTTGCTTTTTTTAGTTTTAAAATTAGTATATATTTAATTTACTGAATTTATTTATGAAGGATTTGTCGGTGTTTGCTTGAGAAAATACTTATGAGATCGCTTCAAGAAGATGAGAATAGAAGATGAAAGTATTGGAAGATTATGGAAGAGTTGTTTCAAGTGTATTGGCTCCAAAATATGTGATGCCTCAGAATTTAATTGTATAGTGTTTGTTATTTAGTTATTTTAAGTTATTTAGGATTATTCTTTGTAAACATGTACTTATATTTTAAAAATTCTGCAATAATATTTTTGTTAATATGGATGCGTATTTTGATGTGATAATTAATATTCAATTTTTGTGAATTTATTTATATAGTAACTGGCAAAATTATAAATGCTATAGGTAGTACAAATTAAAAAATATAAATATAAATATTTCTAAAAAGATTAGTAAATGGGTTAGGATTTTCGGCAACGAGCATTGCATGTTGCCTTTCAAGATATCGCAACGTGCATTGCACGTTGCTAAAAGGTATTCTATAGCATGCAATATGGCTTTTCGCAACATGCATTGCGTGTTGCAAAAAGTAGGGGATTTTTAGCAACAATTAGAACAACAACGTGCAACTGCACGTTGCGAAAGCCCTGCACATTGCGAAAGCCCTTTAGCAACGTGCAACCGTAGGGTATTTTTCTACTAGTGGCTGTGAAATGGTTCTAGGACAAATGCTTGAAGAGTGCATATGGAGGGCTTTGCTTGCTTTTATGGCTGGGATAGTTGAGACTAGTAACCCTTATTGTGACTATACTAAAATCCCTAGTATAATATGCAATATTTTAAGCAATAATTCTTAAATTTCATTCGTCTATAGTTTTTTGCTTTACGATAGATTCAACTCTATTGGAATTTGTGGCTCGTTTCCTAATTCTAAGTTAACTTCTAAATGACATAGGAAAAGTAGAAGGAATAGGAAATTAGAGTTAAATAAATAGAAGTCCTACTCCTATTAGGAAGGGAAGATCTCCACGTAGGCCTATAAATGTAGAAGTTAAGAATCAATTCCAGGATTGAGACAAGGACTTGACATAACATGTTAACTAAGATATGCACCCTTGTAGGGATGTGGGAAGAGACATAGGAGAGACATTTAAGAAACCCGGGTTGTGTATCCAAAACGAGAAATGGTTTCAAGGCTATAGTATTAGGTATTAGATAGAATACTAGGTTTGGTGTGTATCTTTTGTACTCTTGTAAATTTATAATGTGATGGAATTATCTCTTTATCCATTATGTGAGTAATTGAACCACCATACATGATGTCTCTCTATTGTGATTTATTTTGCACTAATTACCAATCTTGACATTGAATATACTTCCTTATAATTTCTTACAATTGGTGTCTCCAGGTTTTGTATTGGAGGAAGAAGATTTTTGAGATTGAGTTTAAACAAAAGAGATAGGCTAATAATGGTTTCAAATTGCATGTTGAGTGACTCTCAAGTAACAGCTTTTGGTGAAGTTTTGTTGATTACCCTATTGCATAGATGCAACAATAGTGACTATGATTTTCATCATGTTTGTCACTTAGAAAGAGTAGTCACCAAGGTAGTGGTAGGATTTGTGGCTTATTTCCTAGTTCAAATCAACTTCTACGTGCTATCGAAAAAGTAGAAGGAATAGGAAATTAGAATTGATAAATAAATAGGAGTCCTAATCTTATTAGGATTAGAAGATCTTTACATAGACGTATAAACATAAAAGTTGAGAATCAATTCCATGTGTGAGAGAGGGAAAAGACATAGAGGGTTCGTCAAGATACAAACCCTTGTACGAACGTGAGAAGTGACATAGAAGAGATGGTTAAACAACACCAGGTTGAGCAAGTAAAATGGAGAATAGTTTATGGCTCTCTAGTATTAGGTATCGAGTATAATTACAGGTTTGATGTGTTATTTCTTATGCTCTTGTAAATTTATGATCTGATAGAAATATTTTTATCCATAGATGTAGACAACTGATGCCGAACAACAATATGTTGTGTCTATTTGTGTGATTTATTTTTTACTAATTACAAATTGCGACGTCAAATATGCTTCCGCATCATTTCTTACATTCTCCTGCATAATCAACCCGATACATTCACTTCAGTATAGATGATATTTAACTATAATTAATTTCTATCCTACATACTTCAGTATGCAGAAAGATTCTTTTACTCCTATGATTTTAATTTAAATATTAATATTAAAGAAGAAAACGTCATAGTTGCTACCAAATAAAGTTCATTGTTTTGACGGATCTCTTAACAATATTGATCATTGAATTTAGCTCCATTTTTTTTGAGTTTCCTACTAGTTTATATCGATTCTCGTAGTACTCCAAGAGAATCTAAAACTTTTAGCTTAACTGTTAATAGCTGCTTTGTCCTGAAGCCAAATGATGGAAAACATGTGCTTTTCCTTGACATTTCAGTTTAGAAACATAAGCAAATATGGCCTGGAGGCATAATTTCCAATACAATTAATTAATTTATATTTTTCCTTCGAAATTCACAAAGCAAGGAAAGTTAGATGGCTAACTGTTTTGTCTTTAATTCTCAATCCTTTTCCCTATAAAAGGAAGCACTTCTATGCTTTCACGTACCGGGCAAAATATTAACACTTTGTTGCTTGACCAAAGTCATCAACACCACTCTTTGACAGATTTAGTTAGCAGCATGATCAGCGCTAAGTAGCTCAAATCGGATTAGTGAGGAAGTGGCAGAATGTAGCTGCCATGGGGAGAAAAAGAATTTCTTTACCAAGAAACAAGGAATAAGTGGCTGAAAAAGGCCATTTTCTTGTGCACACCACTGATCAAAAGTGTTTCATGTTTCCCCTGATGCATCTTAATAACAGAATCTTCGTTGAGCTCTTGAAGGTGTCTAAAGAGGTGTTTGGGCAATCAAGTGATGGTCCTATAATATTGCCACGTGATGCGGTCATCTTGAACTACATAGTCTCTCTAATCAAACAGAGAGTTACTAATGTCTCAGAGAAAGCTTTTCTTAATTCTATACCTACAAGTCCCTACAAATCTTCTTTTTACCTTCCTTAAAGGTCATATCGAATAGGAGTCACTTGTTTCCAGCCACTAAAAAAATGGGCGTTGTGTTTTGTATGTTTTTAGAAACTATATTGACGAAAGGTTATAAAATGATACAGTTTCTAATTCAAATTCAGTTATTATTTGTCCAACATTGATAAGCAAGTTAATTGAGCACTAGGTGAAAAGATCAAGGCCCCATATGTGTCAGTGAAACCTTTTTTTTTTTTAACATATCTGACTCTGTCAAAGAGATGAAGATTTTGTTCTGGAAAAGTCATGTTGCAAGAACTTCGTAAATTAATTTGCTATTATTTTATTTGTAGGGCTTCTTTTGTCCCTTTGATATTCAGCATTGTTCTAAGCCAAGAACATATCATAACCCTAGCTAAGAGTAGAATAAGCACCAACTCCTATAGCTAATTTAAGGGCAGCTATAGCTAGTAATCTATTTCACAAATTTTTGCTATAAAAATTATTCTAGTACTTATGTAGTTTGGTCCAGGAGCTTTAATATTGTCAAATAACATAGCTTGACCAGCCTCGGCATTGATATATTGGATTCCTAATCATTTTTTTATCTATTTATGCTTTCTAAGCATGCCAAGAAGAAAACATGTGTAAACATCTAAAAGTCGGTTACAGATTTCTAATTATAGGGGTTTTCACAGTATCTTTGGTATGTCAGATTTAGCAAAGAAAGTATCTACATACTGGGAGATGTGAAGGCCATATGCTTGTGTAATTGTATTTTCCAGTAAATGTAAGATGAGAGAAGAATCGTAACAAATTCTACAACATAAATCATTGCCTTGCAAAAACCTTTTGGTCAGAAGTAATTTCACTGATAATAAGGAGTTAATGCAATATCAAGATATCATATAGTTGCAAAAAGAGAAAAGTAGAATCCTAAGAATCGATGCACAATCAATTGTTTTGATGCATTAGTTAACAGTATTTATAGAAGTTAGTTACACTTCTCGTGAGTTTCCTATTAGTTTAAATCGATTCTTGCGGTTGTAAGAGAGAATCTACAACTGTTAGGAACTGCTTTGTCTTGAATCCAAAGCATAGAAGAGATGTGCTCTCAGTTGACATGTTAATTGCAAATCTTAGGCAAACATGGCAGGCATACATAGATTCCGATATAACGAAATAGCTACTCTTGCTTTGACATTCACCAACACAAAAAATGCCACATGGTTTCGTGGTTAGTCATTGTTTGATACTTCTTAACCCTTTCGCCCACATAAATACAAGTTATGCTTCTTTAATGTATCTTAACAACATCTTTCTTGAGCTCTTCAAGGTGTCTAACGAAGAGTTCGGACTATCACGTGATAGTCCTATAATATTGTCGTGTCATACAATTATCTGGGATCATGTAGTCTCTCTAATCAAACGCGGAGATACTAAAATCTAGTAATTTCAAGTCTTCCGCTACTTTCCTTCAAGAACATACCAAACAAGACTCTATTATTTGTAGCCACTGAAAATATGAGTCTTGCTTGTTTTGTAAATTTTGAAACTAGTAGATCTAGATTGTATATGTACTACAAGAAAAATGCTCATATTTGGAGGTTTTTGGTCACTAAATATGCATATATTTGGCGGTCTTGAAAGCGCCACCAATGGCATCGCCAAATATAATCAATTTGGCATATTTGGCAGTCAGTCAACCTGCCAAATATGCACCTGACTATACTTGGCGGTTTTTGACCGCCAAGTATAATAGTTTTAAAAATTAAAAAAAAATATACTTGACAGTTTTTAAAAAGCCAAGTATTTAAAAAAAATTAATATATATATATATATATATATATATATAATAGGTAGTTTAAAAAATTTAAGAAACAGACTCATGTCAACAGAAAAAATTTCTATTTAAAGCATGACTGGCACTTCAATTTCCTAATTTTTTGATAAGCCACTATCATTCATAAACAACTCGTCACACTTTCATATTGCTTTGACAACCAGGAACAATCCCAATAAAACTAAGAGCTTACAAACACAAAACATTCACTAAACACAAAAAAGACACAAGTACATGCTTGAATGGAGTTCTAAATTCTGTTTCACAGATGGCAATATCAGATTTAAGCTGAAATGAATGGGATGAAAATTGATAATGTGTACTAGGGAGTCACTGCATCAAAGTAGCTGCCTCAATGCTTTGCTGTAATCAGGAGCAATATCTATAACAAAATTGTAATGAGGACATAATTAACAAAATGAAATTACAATTTCTTTCTCTGGTTCCAAAACAATACACCAAAAAGCAAAGATGATGCAAGCATGTGCAAGATACGCAATAAGTTGTATGAAGGACTTTTCCAATAAGAGAAGTGCAGCTGAGAGAAACAAAATTTATATGGATTACAATTAGCTCAAAATCAGTAAGTGAAGCTTAAATATTGAGTAAATTGATAGGTGCATACTCGTTGCCTACGGCGTTCTTGCTCTTTCTCTTGTCGTAATATAGCATACTCTTCCAGCATAGAAAGTAGACGAACCTGGAAAAGTATAGGTACAAGAAATAATTCAGACAGTTTCCAAACAAGTGACCAATAATAAACTATCGGACAGGGACCAAAACCTTCAAGAGTCCTTACACCGTCATATAAGAATTCAACACCTCTCTCCTCCCATGCTATGGTTTTGGATGCCAATGCATCCACCATTCCTACACAAACGTGAAAGGAAGTTTATAACATAATACATTACACTGAACTTGCAATCCACTATAGTATCTTGGTTGTTTAATGGTGCTTTTAAATAGTAAACATAAAAGTTGATCAAATACATGGAACCATGATAAAATGAACAATATGATGTGCCCACAGTCATAAAACCTAGGTTGGTCCATCACATTACATCACACAGCTTTTACCTAGCATAAATTGTCAACTCAAATAAGCAGCATATACCTGGAAGTTTATTAACCAAGGAAAAGGCTTTCTCAGCATGCTTGAGTGTAAGATGAGCACCTTTTCCAGCATTATATCGGTTTTCATCCTGCAAAACCGCCCACAGGAGACTACTAAGCAAAGTAGTTAAGATATGCTCAAATAAAATCTCAATACAAAGAGAGATGGTGTAGCACCCAACCTTATTATAGTCCTCAAGCCAGCATTCTTCTTCACATGCTGCCAACCATTTCTCAATTTTTTCAAGTATTTCTTTCCTGGAAAATGCTTCCTCTTGAGCCTTAGCTATTTGAATTTCAATCTGTTCAAGGACACTACCTAGGTCCATGGCACTTGCCTCAGTAGAAATGTTCAAAAGTTCAGCAAAAATTAGAATACAGTAGTGTTAGTGATATATATCATCAAACAAGATACCTGACTCAATGGCTTCAATAGCATATTCCATTAAACTATCACATTCAAGAACCATATGCATTTTCCTGCAGATCTCTTTTAGCTCTAATCTCTTCTTGAGAACAAGCTCTTTCATTTTGCTTAACTTCAACTCTTCCAACCGAGACACTTCTGCCTCTATCTGGAATCATATTTACTTTATTAGTCTCCCAAAGCAAATTCACTTAGACTTTGGATACATAACCAAGAGGACTAGCAAAACCTCAAAAACCACTAGTTACTTACATAATTAATGAAGTCCACAGAGAGAGTATTAGGCTCAGTTACTTCATGTTCTGAGGCAGCAATATTACAGGCAACATTCTGAAACATCTGCTACTCTTCAAATGGGTGTATCCATCAAATTCCATAACTCCAACATGGAAGTTACAAGATCTTGGAGTTGCCAATGGCTCAAACCTACCCCTTCATCATCTACCCTTACTTCAACTCCTCCAAATCCAATCATCAAGAAACCTTTACCTGCACCCCAGCCTCAACAACCACTTTTGACCATCATAATCATAATCAGAATCAGAATCTACCACCTCAATCTCACAAGAATCTCTAGGCCCAACACTAGCATCAATCCATGGTATTTCTTGTAGCCTTAAACAGAGCATAATTATGTAAACAAGACAATGTAAATATAAAAGCAAGTAGAGATGGGATGTTTAGCTAACTCATAACAATACAATACCAATGACGGGATTGATTTTAAAGTCCAAATCCACGAAATTGAAATTGAAAACAAAAGGAAACTGAGTATTTTGTTTTCAAAGATTGATTATTTCTTTCTCAAAGTGAAAATGAAAATGCCTAAAAAATAAAAATCAAAATTAGAGGGTGTCCCACGGTTTGGGCTCGGGGACAGCCACCAGCATACCTTCAAGATCCCGATTAAGGGCCCCCTGACACCCCAGCCTCAAATGCTTGTTCAAGACTCGAGCCCTCGAGTTTTGTTTCAGCAGGTACTCTTCGTCGTACGACCTAGGCGACAGCTTTTCCAACCACTCCAAAATTTGCTCATGTAGTTGCTGCAATAGAAGAATCAAAAGATTTGTCAATTTTTTTCTTTTGATGAACTAATGGGGTCTTTCCAAGCACATGAGGAAAGAAATGATCGATCACTTGAAAAGAATGAAAAAAAGGCATTTCAAGTGAAGGAGGCTGTCAACAAAGTTGGAGAGCATGATAGTTCAACAAGCATGGGCCGTGGAAAAGGAAGATTTCGCGGTAGTGGTCGTGGTCGTGGTAATGGAAAAGGTAGAGGTCACTTCGATGGTCAACGCTAGTCCAGGGAGCAAAGAAACAATAAGAGTGGCATCCAGTGTTATCCTTGCAAGAGATATGGGCATACAAAAGCTGATTGTTGGAACAAAGACCAACAAGTAAATTTTACAGCAGAAAATGGTGAAGAAAGTAAACTTTTTATGGCTCATTTTGATACTAACAATCAGTCAAGAAATGTATGGTTTGTAGACAGCGGCTATTCGAATCATATGACAGGCACCAAATCCATGTTTACGGAGCTTGATGAGACACAAAAAATGAAGGTGCAGCTTGGCAACGGCAAAGAAATGCAGGTTGAAGGGAAAGGTACAGTGGGCATTGAAACTAACCATGGTAACGTAAAGCTTCTGCATAGCGTTCAACTTGTACCTTATTTGAGATATAATTTGCTAAGTGTTAGGCAATTAATGGCTAGTGGATATTTAATATTATTTGATGATGATGCAAATGTCATTAAAGACAAGCAGTCAGGCCATACGTTGATTAATAACAACATGACTCAAAACAAAATGTTCTCATTAGAAGTTTCAAGCATGGGGAATTTTGTTTT
>SNVD02003836.1:0-18721 GCA_013180625.2 Boswellia sacra
AGGGCCTGACCATTTTGACTTAAGCTTTCGTGGAAATAATCTTAACCTTGAGTTGTATAGAAGCACTTGTTGACCAGGTGAAAATCTTTTCTAAATGATGTGCTTGTCATGCCATACTTTGGTACGTTCCTTATAAATGTTTGCATTCTTATAAGCTTCATTGCGAAACTCATCCATCTCATTCAATTGCAGTAATCTTTTCTCTCTTGCCTTTTTCAAGTCCATATTCAATGTCTTCATGGCCCAATATGCACAGTGCTCCAGCTCAACCGGTAGATGACACACTTTTCCATAAACTAACTGATAGGTGTCTATTTATGTATTACTTTTATATCAATTCGTCCATGTTTCTTTGCTATATTCCTTGGTATTTTTATGTTTTTGTGTGGTTTTGATGTTTGTAGGAGTTTTGGAGCAACTTGCACAAAAATGGAGTAAAACCCTTCATTTTCACCTCTTCTAGTCAGTGATCTTCTCGGATTTAATTGTATTGATATACAATGAACCCGACGACATATTATATACCGTTGGAAAGCCTCGAAGTCTATTTTCTGGAGAAATTTACGGTTTATAAATCCATTCAGTGTACCAAAAGTTGTAATCAAAACAGTGTGAGGTGTATAGAAATATAATTCCACAAGCACTGTAGCATGTATATACGGGGCACTGTAGCAAGTCACTGTAGCAGAGTATTTAAACACATTTTAGGGTTTTATTTTCATAACTTGAAGAGGGGAGACCGTGGTGGAGGCTGCAGCTCTGGAATTCTTTCATCTCTTGGAGTTCTTGAAGGAGAAAGGAAGCTTGGAAAGAGGAAGAACTACAATCCAAAGAGAATTACATCAAATTTGCTAAGTTTTTCTCTTCCCTTTCATTTTCTGGAATGTCTCCATGTTGTATTGTATTTACCAAGTTCTTAATCATGTGTAACTGAATCTGAATTGGTTGAGGGTGATTTCAAAGCCCCTGATATGGTTTTTGTAAGTTGATTGTGTAAAGAATTGTTATCCAATTCTCTAATTGAAGTTGCTTGTATTCTCCCATATTTAATGCTTATGATTGCCTGCTGATTGTATTTGAGTGGCCAACTGAATATAATCTGGTTGTGATTTATTGCTAGACTAGAAATCTTGATCCATAATTGTCTTGAATTTCTAATCATTAGTAGCAAAATTGTTATCAGAGATTACAATTGGAGAATATAACCTAAGTTAAATAATCCGAGCTTGTGTGTTTATTGCTTAGAACAACCTATTTTTCTTATCATAATGCATCCATTTAATTAAACTCAGAGAGCTTGTTCTAGGTTGTTTAATGGATAGAGATTAAATAAAGAGCTTATTTTATTTAACAACAAAGTAAGGAAAGATTGGGGTAACAGAGCTTGTTTTATCTACGGTTGATAACTTCAATGCTGTAATTGGATGACAATTCTACAATTAATTCGCAAATCCATATCTTGTGGTAGAGAAGGATCCCTTAACCAAGCTTTCTTCCCATTTTTTTTTTTTTTTTTGGGGGAAAATTTTTTTTTTCATTCAATTTCCTTTCTTTTTTGTTTATTCTTTGTTTGCATTATTATTTCACTTAGTTAATCACTCAACAAAACCCCCCATTTGTTCTGTTGTGGCTGTAAAATAACAAATTCAATTAGAATCAATCCTCGTGGGAACGATATCTTACTTATCACTTTATTACTTGTGCGACTAGTATACTTTGCTAGTTTCGAACGCATCAAGTTTTTGGCGCCGTTGCCGGGGATTGATTTTCTAATCGATTTGTTATTTTGTTTTCATTGTTGATTCATATTTTCTTTGTTTTTCTTTTCTGATTGTTTGTGTTTAGACACATGGCAGTAAACTTCTATCAATTCGGTAGCGGATTTGAGCCACAAGTACCATGGAGAGTAAATGAGGTAAGCACTCCGAACATTGAACAACAACTTTCTGAGCTAACCTCTCTTGTGGAAAACATGGCTGTAGGGGATATGCAAAAATCTTATGAATGTGGGATATATTCTACGATGGAGCATCCAATCGACATGTATCCAACTTTACAAGAAGAATATATGGAACAAGCCGATGCCATGGGTGGATTTCCAGGACAAACGAGGCAATGGTATGATCCTTTCTCTAGCACTTACAATGCTTGATGGGAAGATCAACATAATTTCAGTTACTGGAATCATCAACCAATCACTCCAAATGTGATACCAAATCGGCCACAAGGTTTCAATCAACCTAGAGTGCAGCAACCTTTTCAAATGCAACCCCCACCAATGCCACATCCAGCACCGCAACCAGCTTCACAAAACTCAGGTATGTCTCTCCAGGACATTGTTAATGTACTTGCCACTAACACAATGTAATTCCAGCAGGAAACTGGGGCAAGTATCCAAAACCTGGCAAATCAAATGGGACAATTGGCCACTAGCATGAGCAAATTCGAGGGCCAAGGCTCAGAAGAATTATCTTGTCAAACGATGATCAATCCAAGAGAGAATTCTTGTGTGATAACTTTGCAAATGAAGAGCAATTAGATGTCCTGCCAAAGAAATCACAAACTGATGAAGGAGATGACACCACTTCCACCATGAACAAAACACTGACTTCTCAGGTTAATCCTATAACTCCCATTCCTTCATATGTTTCTCCTCCACTTTTTCCTAGTAGATTTGCCCAATCGAAGGAGAAACAAGAACAAGAGATCCTGGAAACTTCTCACAAAATCGAGGTAAATATACCACTTCTGGATGCTATTGAGCATGTACCTCGTTGTACAAAATTTCTCAAGGAGTTATGCACCAACAAGAGAAAGTTGAAGGGAAATGAGAAAGTAAGTGTGGGGGAAAATGTTTCAGTTGTATTGCAAAGAATAATTCCTCCGAAATGCAAAGATCCAGGTACGTTCACCATTCCATACACCATTGGTAATACCAAGTTTGAAAGAGCTATGTTAGATTTAGGAGCATCTATTAATGTCATGCCATATTCTATTTATGCTTCTTTGAATCTTGGACCTCTTTGCGGAAACTGGTATTGTAATTCAACTTGCTGATCGTTCTAATGCATATCCCAAGGGAGTTGTAGAAGATGTGCTTGTGCAAGTGAATCAATTGGTATTTCCAGCAGACTTTTATGTTCTTGAAATGGAGGATGAGACATCTCCTAATCCAACACCGATTCTTTTGGGGAGACCATTCTTGAAAACTGCCCGAACTAAGATTGATGTTCATGATGGCACTTTACCATGGAATTTGATGGCGAGGTGATTCGTTTCAATATTTTTGAGGCAATGAGGTACCCTAGTGACTTGCATTCTGTTTTTTCAGTGGATGTTATCGATTCTTTGGCACAACAACTTTTTGAGTTAACTCGCAAGGATGCATTGGAAGTAGCCATTAGTGAGCACATAGGGTCAGAAAATTCCAGAGAATCGAGGAAGTTGATACAAGTATCTAAAGAAGTGGAGGAAGCTGTGGCAAGCTTGGATGAGACTATAGCTATCACCACAAATAGGTATGATGTTTCGTACATTGAATTGCCTTTATCTAATGAGAAACTTTTCCCTTCTGTGATGAAAGCACCTGCCTTGGAGCTTAAGCCTCTTCCAGATCATTTGAAACATGTTTTCTTGGGTGAGAAGGATACTTTGCCAGTCATAATAGCCAAGGGCCTTACACCATTGCAAGAAGAGAAACTCCCATCCGAGTGCGTCGCGAGATCACAAACAGCATTGGGTGGACAATTTTGCTGCATCAGTATTCAGCCCAGCCATATGCATGCACCGTATCTTATTATAAAGAATGAATCCAAGCCCACTCGAGAAGCACAGCGGAGGTTGAATCCTCCAATGATGGAAGTTGTCAAGAAAGAAATCCTGAAATTGTTAGATGTGGGTGTGATTTATCCAATTTCGTACAGCAAGTGGGTGAGTCCAGTCCAAGTTGTTCCGAAGAAATCTGGTGTTACGGTGGTTAAGAATGACAATAATAATCTAGTTCCCACTCGTATCCAAACCGGGTGGCGAGTTTGTATTGATTATCGAAAGCTCAATTCTGCAACTCGCCAGGATCACTTTCCTTTGCCATTCATTGATCAAATGCTGGAGAGATTAGCAGGTCATTCTCATTATTGTTTTCTTGATGGCTATTCAGGATATAATCAGATTGTCATTGCCCCTGAGGATCAAGAGAAAACTACATTCACATGCCGATTCGGTACATTTGCCTATCGACGCATGCCATTCGGTCTTTGCAATGCCCCTGCCACTTTCCAAAGGTGTATGGTAAGTATTTTCTCTGTATTATGTTGAGAACATTATTGAGGTATTTATGGATGACTTTAGTGTTTTTGGTGATTCTTTTGATAAATGCCTTGACAACCTTACCCTTATACTTCAAGATCTGTATAGAAACCTAACTTAGATTTCTGAATTGGGAGAAATGTCATTTATGGTAATCATGGTATAGTTTTTTGGGACATGTTATTTATGCTAAGGCTATAGAGGTTGATAAATCCAAGAATAAGTCTTATATGTTTCCTTACCACCTTCCCACAAGTGTGGCTGGCATTATTCGTTCGTTTCTTGGTCATTCTGCGGTTTTTATCGTAGATTCCAAAGATTTCTCGAAGAATAGCATTGCCGCCTATTCATATTTAATTAAACAGAATGATGTGGCCTTTGAATTTGGGGGGATGAGACATTGCCAAAGAGGCATTTGAGAGACAGAGGAACTCTTGACTTTGGCTCCAGTAATCCAATCTCCGAATTGGAATCATCCATTCGAGATCATGTGCGATGCAAGTGACTACGCTGTGGGTGCCGTTTTGGGTCAACGAATTGGCAAAATTTCACATGCCATTTACTATACATCTCGGACTTTAAATGATGCTCAACTTAATTATTCTACCACTGAGAAAGAGCTGCTAGCGGTTATTTTTGCTTTAGAAAAGTTTCGATCTTATTTGATTGGTAATAAAGTAAACGTTTATTCTGATCATGCAGCTTTGAGGTACTTGCTCACAAAGAAAGATGCAAAACCAAGGCTTATCAGGTGGATACTCCTTTTACAGGAATTTGACTTGGAGATCAAAGATAAGAAGGGAAGTGAAAACTAAGTTGCAGACCATCTCAGTCGCATTGTCCATGACGAGGATGTACTGCCATTACAAGAAAGTTTTCTGGATGAACAATTGCTGTCTCTACATGTAGCAGCCCCTTGGTATGCGGATATTGTTAATTACTTAGTTACCAAGAAGCTACCCCATGACTTGACTCGAGCTCAAAGAGACAAGATTAAAAACATTGCCAAATATTACATATGGGATGATCCATACTTATGGAAGCATTGCTGTCTCTTATACACATCTAGATGTGTATAAGAGACAGATATAGAACAAGCCAATGCCATGGGTGGATTTCCAGGACAACCAAGGCAAAGGCTGTCTCTTATACACATCTAGATGTGTATAAGAGACAGCTACTGGCCATCATTGTTTAAAGATGCATATCTATTTTGCAAAGCTTGTGACCGTTGTCAAAGGACAGGTAATTTAAGTGCCAAAAATCAAATGCCACAAACCCTTATACTTTTGTTGAGATTTTTGATGTGTGGGGTATTGATTTCATGGGTCCTTTTCCTTCATCTTTTGGTAATGTTTACATTATACTTGCCGTGGATTATGTTTCTAAATGGGTGGAAGCAAAAGCTACGAGAACTAATGATTCTAAAGTTGTTGTAGATTTTGTGAAATCTAACATTTTTGCGAGATTTGGAACACCAAGAGCCATGATTAGCGATAGAGGGACACACTTCTGCAACCGATCATTTGAAGCCTTGCTCAAGAAATACAACATCACTCACAAGTTGTCTACTGCACATCATCCACAAACTAGTGGTCAAGTTGAAGTTTCAAATCGAGAAGTCAAGTCCATTCTCGAGAAGACAGTGAATCCGAACAGAAAAGATTGGAGCCTACGACTTAATGATGCACTTTGGGCATACCGTACTGCTTACAAGACACCTATTGGTATGTCTCCGTACAGGTTAGTCTATGGTAAGCCATGTCACCTTCCGTAGAGCTCGAACACAAAGCATGGTGGGCAGTAAAGCTTTGTAACATGGAGATGGATGCTGCTGGAGAACAAAGGAAGCTTCAACTACAAGAATTGGAAGAACTTAGAAATGATGCCTATGAGAATTCCAGAATTTACAAGGAGAGAAACTAAGGCATTTCATGATAAAATGATCTCCAGGAAGAATTTTGAAGTGGGACAGAAAGTTCTTTTATTTCATTCTCGCCTCAAGTTATTTCCAGGTAAATTACGATCTCGATGGGTTGGACCTTTTGTTATTACTAATGTTTTTCCTCATGGTGCAGTGGAAATCAAGAGCTTAAAAACGGATAAAGTATTCAAGGTGAATGGGCACAGGTTGAAGCCTTACTATAAGAATTCAGTGATGCAGGACATCGATGAGGTACCTCTCTACGAGCCAACTTATCTTGATGGGTGAGGACAGATAACGTCAGGCTGAGGACGTTAAACCAAGCGCTTATTGGGAGGCAACCCAATGTTTTTGAAATATAAATAAAAAGAGACAAAGAAAAGAAGGTAGTATTGATCAATTTTTGTGTTTCGAGGAGATTCCTCTCATGGGCTATTATAATTGATCAGGTTTTATCTCTCTTTGCCATTTGTCTCATTTGCTTTGTTGTTTGTTTTTGACTTTCATTTGCTCTTGTGTTTTTATTTCTTTTATGTGTCTCTATTTTCTTTTCTTTTCTTTTTCTTGTGTTTAATTTGATTATTCCGTGCTTCGAGTTCAGTTGTGCAACAGCTTGAGGAAACATTCAAACGGGAGTTGAAGCCATTGTTCGAAGGTTTGAAACGTGCATATCTGGGAGAAGAACAAACTCAATCGCATTATCGGTAATATCTCTCCTTTTCTTCTCTTCAATGGATGCTGATATCTTTCTATCGAACCTTCGTAAATATTTCCCTTCACTTCCTCAAAATGCTGTGTTTAAAATTTATAAAAGTACGGATGACTAGATCTTTGGGCATTGATGCTCCTAAATGTGCCTGCGGATATCCGATGGCTTATCGAAGCCAAGGTGAGATTGTCCGGTGAGCCGACATTAATCTCGCAAATACATGCCTGGTCTAGGAAAAAGCTACTACGCCAAGAGGCGAAGAGCGAAAAGGTTACAAGTATGTTATAAATGTGCTAGATGGAATTGTAACCAGATTTGTCGTTCATTAGGTTTTGTGTCCAGGAATAGAGAAGATAAACTTCATTTATTAAGAATGGTTTGAGTAATGAGTCGCTGGATAATGTTTTGTTAACTCTCGAGTCACATTCTTGTGGACTTGTTCAGCGTGAATTGCTTAATCTATGGACACAATTTCGTGATGAATTGCAGTGTTATAGTCTAGGGAATCTGACTAAAAACGACCCTGTTTGCCAGTTTATAAGAAAACTGGATGGAAGCAAATCCCCGACTCATAGAAGGCGTTTCAGCCGTTACTGGACGTAAAACCAGAGGAAGATGTGAGCCACAATCACAACTACTTGTATATTTGAATGTGTGTTGTTGTTGTTGAATTTATTTTTCTTGTTTCGTTTGATCTGATTATCAATGTTGTTTTGTTTTGTTGTTGTTTGTTGATTTTGTTTGTTTTAATTTCAAGTTTTCTTTTTGACAAACCATATGACTACCCCATGTCATACGCACACGTGGAGACGAGTGTGGAGATTTTGTCAACCTTCGCCGAAAGTATATCTCTACTTTTCATGCTTCACATGGGAGACAAGTGTGGCGGTTTTGTCAAACCCCACCGAAAAGTATATTTCCATTTTCATGCTTCACGTGGGAGACAAGTGTGTAGATTTTATCAACAAACCCTGCCGAAAGCATATCTCATTTTTTCAAATCTTGGGGCAATAAATCTGCATCGAGCAACCCCCACCGAAAGTATGTCCCTATGTGTCAAAATTTGAGAGTTTTATGTGTGTATATATACATTCTACATATTTTCATATGTCATTCCATAACCTGTCTTGCAATTGAAAAGCATAGCTCTCTAAAAAAACTCTAAAAAACTAGCTTGCAAAAACTCTTTTTTGGACTTAATAAAGTTGCCTTTTTATACTGCACGTCTAGCTACTTCTTATTGCATAAGGATTCCTTGATTTATTTCCAAAACTTGTATAGAACGAAATCTACGAAAGCAATTTGACTTTAGAACATTCAATGTAAAAACATGATAATGAATCTTTCTTAAATTTTAATTGAATAAATATCTTTCCCAATTTGAAAACTGGTTCTTAAAATAAAGGTCAGTAACAACTTTCCTAACTGAAGACAGTTAAACAAGAAATATTCAATATAGTAAACAGTTTCTTTTTTTTTTCCAAAATTACCAACTCATCATGCCACATGGGTCGACATATGTCATGACACATGGAACGGTCCTAACACTTGTTTTCTTAAGAATATATATTTGAATATAAAATGAATTTCACAAATTAGAGAGAGCAAGTTTGAACCAAAAAAAAAAAGGATTAGTATAAGAAAATTCAGTTATGATGTTTTGTAAATGTGTGGGAAATAGTCTTTTTAATGTTCAGTTAAAGAAAATAGATAACAATCTTTATTTATTTAAGGTAACAAATAAACCATATATACTATTTTTGAAATTCATACTAAGACAAAGATTCTAATATTTTAAGCTTCTAATCAATAAAAAGCATTATAATGATACACATTAATACTATCTAATTAATTATAGCTAAAATTTCCTTAAATAGCCCGTATATCATTGTTATCTTAAATGAATGGAGGGGCCAACTTTCAAGAATTATTTACTTTTATATGTTTTTGCTCTAAACATATAATTCTATAAGGAGTCACCCTATGGTTTGGGGAGGCCTGGGCCCTTTTAGGCTAAAGGGTAGCTCTACCCTTGAGATTGAGTGATCTCTTACATGAATACAACAGTTTAATGGTATTGCACGATCATTATATTTTCCAACACTGAAGATGGTGATAATATTTCAACAAACAACATAGTTTTTTTTGCCTATGAAAAATAAATACGAGAGTGGAAGAGGATAACATATAATTATACTCAAGTTTAAACTTTTTATAGGATAAAGATAATTATACTTTCATGAAAAGAAACATGGAAGAAGATCTGGAAGGATAAAATGTGATTGCAAATTAATTAAAAGGGCATTTTTGAGATAAATAAAAGATGTTTATCAATTATTTTTTTAATGTGTTTTATTTAAGACGGTCTTAAAAAAAGTTTTAAGGGCTTAGATAGAATCACTCTTTCTCAAGTTAATTGATGGGTTTATTAAAGAAATGGGTCTTGAAAGAACTTTCATGTAAATAGCCTCATCCTTTCTACATGACAAAAAATAAATTTAATTTTGATGAGTAAAATTCAAATTTATTTCGGATGAGTATTTTGTTTTTAATTATTTTATAAGTATATTAGGATTTCGAATATCAAACGGGTCACGAAATTAAAATAGTGATGTGAAATTATTGTTAATATGGATATGAAATTTTGTTTTATATTTATTATACTATTATGGTGATCGTTTTGTATTATATTTATGATATATATTTTTATTTTATACTATGTTTAATTTATTAAAGATTATATCATTCTAATTATATAAAACATTTAATATCACTAAATTTATGAGTTCTACTGATAAATATACATCTCCAAGAACATTTATTTTGTATTACTAACATCAGTTTTTTTTCAATTGAGGTATTGAAGGAAAACTAGAAGTTGGTTTTCTAGAAGTTTTTCTTGATCCTGCGCCCATAGTAACACAATTTATACAACTGTGTGTTTGTGATCCCAAAGCTACAGTAAAACAATCTATTCAACGATGTGTTGTAACTAGTTTTTTTTTATTTTAAAATCCTTATATAGATGGTAAATTTTATTATCTTCATAATAATATCATTGTATTACTAGATGGATTTTATAATAAAAATTAAATTTAAATTCAATGAGTAAATTATCCCATGTTTTTCATTTAGTAACCTAAAAACCCTCAAATTCACTCCTAATTAACATGATTAAAACAAAATAAATAGAAATCTTGTATCTAACAAATAAATATAACATTTCATTTTATAAGACAAATTAATCTCACTCCTTTCAATAAATTTTAAAATTAAAATAAAAAGTTTAAATTAAATTAAATAAATTAGATTGTTACATACAAACAATTAAATTTTTCTCACATCTTTTTAGTCTTTTTCCTTTCTTTACATGAAATACATAAAAAACCAATGATTTTTTTTTTCTTTATCCATATAACAAATAAATGAAATATTTTCATATTTTCTCGCCTTACTCTCATAATTTTTCACTCGTAGAAAATATAATTTGTGCTAGTCTCTTAAAACAATGCCACCCTTACAAGGAATATAATGATTTAAATTAGATATATTTGAGGATAAATAATCATATTACATATTAATAAATCAACTTAAATCTTAGAATTATATAACAATCTTATATTTTAAAATTATATTTTTAATAAATAATACTTAATTATAAATTTTGACTTATATTTAAATTTTTTATTAGCTTATTCTAGTATTAACTTTAATTACTTGATGATAAAATAATCTATTTAATAGTACAATATATGATCAATAATATCACACACACACACACACATATACATACATAGATATATATATATATATCTTAAATTCATTATAAATGATTAATTACTTATATTTATATTTAAATCTTTTTTAAATTATTTTACATAATTTAATCTAGTCTTGTAGATAAATATAAGATTGTTATGTAAATAATAATAATAATAATGAAAGAGTATAAAATATATGGAGCAAAGTGCACATAGCATCAAAGTTTCATTAAGCTTAGAAAAGCTTCAAAACCAAATGTATCAAGGATAATACTACCATATGTATAACTCGTTTACAACCAACTTACTTACAACCTGAGTTGGCAAAATCCTAATTGAGATATAATTACCAACTTATTTATTGTAACTTCCCTTATTCATTTTTGTTTTTTATTCCTTCAGTGAATTTTTACCAACTAAGATTGTAAGAAGTTGGTTATAGAATTTTTATTCATTTTTGTTTTTTATTCCTCCAGTGAATTCTTGCCAATTGAGGTTGTAACGAGTCGATTGTAGATGTATAACATTTCATGTATCAATTACAAATACACAGCCCTCAATTTATGTTGCCTTGACATTTCTCTTAGTCAATTAAGAAATGTCAAGCTTCTGCGACATCTCAAGGGGTGAAATAGCATGGCATGTCCTTTCCCAAATAAATTACACTTATTTGATATATGTTTCTTGCAATAAGGCTTGGCATGTGGACAAGTGGAAATTCCACATATGTACATAATACTCCCTCTTGGAATTCTACCACTTTAAGATGATCGTATTTGACTTCATATAAAAAAAACCTAGTGGGATAAAAACCTTAAGAAATTAACACAATTATGTAATGAAACTTAAAGTGATGTTGGGTAGCTATTGCCTTGTTAAAAACCTTGCCAGGAAAACCTAATGGGACAAAACCTAGTCGAAGGGAAAACGAGTACAATGCATATGTCCTAGGATATGCTTCCCCTAAAAAAATATATCTCTGATAGGGTACTCCACCTGATAGCGGCAAAAATATAAACTAAGCTCGATCTACCAAAGATTTTCCTTCAAAGAATCAATATCTAATATATTGCGTTAGGACGCAACCACAAACTCAATAAAATGCATGTCTAGTTCTTCAAGATTGACAAGTCTAGTTCTTCAAGATTGACAAATGCTAAATTTAATTGCATTCATTGTAGGCATATATGATTCATCAATTTCAGTTCTCTATAGAAAACTTTGTACCATCAGTCAAGCTCTATTACAGGCTACAAAAGTCAAGCTCTTTGTAAGTGAAATTGTAATTCACATCTATCGAGTAAGACAACTCAACAAAATTTCATCTTTTCTAACCATGGTCATGTCACGTTATTGACAATGGATTATCTCTCATTTCTGCATCTTTATCTCCATCAAAGGATCTCAACCTCTCAAGAGCTTTGGGCCCAAACTTTTTCTATCTTTATTAGAATAGGTACTTTTAAGCCTCTACAAAGACTAAGTTTTGTCTTTACTAGGACAAAAGAGTACGTCACTTGTCCAACGGTTAACAAAAGGTACAACTCGAGGGCTTGTGTCAACAAATATTTAGTTAATGCATGAGTTCAATAAAGGACGATAATATATAACATGAACTTTAACACAGAAATCACAAATACAACAAAAGTGATAAAACTCCTTGATAATATGCTTTATTCTTCATTTTGGAAAAAATCGACAACTTCAAAATGAATAGTCTTCTTTTTGTCAAAATCTTCAAGAATGTTTGTTTCAAGATCCTTCATTTTCTTATGGATGCTTGATGGAGGTCCACTAGATGTTGCAATGTACGATAACTTCAAATTTATCATTGTATTCATCTTTCAAAGTTTCTTCTTCGTGGTCTTTGTCTTTCTTGTTGTTTTGGTGGTCAGAAGAATTATGATCGTTTCTTTTGCTATTTTTGTGATCTTTACCACATCCTCGGTTACAATTTTTGTTTTTGTAAGTGTTGGCATTCACATCTGGAATCATTAGTGAACCAGTTGGATGAGATTCATGATTCTGCAATAAAATCTCGTTATTTTTCTTAGCAATTAGAAGACATGATCAAATCAAAGTATCATTTAAAACGATGTTCTAAATAAATTTGTTGCAAAACACTATCTGAAGAGTGGGACGCTGACAAAGTCTTCTCGATCTTGTTCATCTCGGTCATTTCCTGACCATAAAACTTTAAACGTGAAACAATCTTGAAAAGTGTTGAGTTGTAATCAGCAACAGTCTTGAAATCTTGAAACCACAAGTTGTTCCAGTCTTGTTGAGCTCAGAAAAGCATACATGAATCTAGTGATGAAATCTTTCTTTCAAGCTTTTTCCAAAAATAAGTGGGTCTTTTACATCAAGATATTTTTGCTTGCATATTCTCATTCAAATGGTGAAGCAAAAAATTCTGAGCCTTCACCTTGCCTTGTATAGAAGTCTGATTTCATTCCTTGATAATATCTTCTAGATCATTTCTCGTAAATGATTTTTGGCACTTCTAGCTCATTGTATACATTTTTCTTCATTCCCATCAAATGTAGCAACTAGAAGCTTCTAATCTTTGACATTTCCAAAATATAACTCTTCTAAATGCTTTACGCTCTGTCTCCTTTAATCTTCCCATGTTTTCTTCAACTGTAAAACAAAGAAACAACAACAACAAAATAACATAAAAGATAGACTGGTTTTACTTTCTAATGTGGAAGATCTGACTTAATGGTGACTATAGAGCGTACTCATAAAAACCCGAGTTATTAGTGTTCATAACGATGTAAATAATAATAGTAATGGTGTAAAATGAAACAATGTAAAATATATGGAGCAAAAAATGTAGCACTAAAATTTTATTAAGCTTAGAAAAGCTTCAAAACCAAATGTATCAATTACAAAGACACTACCCTCAATTTATATTGCCTTGTCTCCTCCCCTGACCAATTAAGGAATGTCGAGCTTTAGTCACATGTCAAGGGATAAAATAGTGTGGCATATTCTTTTCCAACTAATTTACACACTTATTTGATATATGTGTCTTGCAGTAAAGCTTGGCATGTGGAGTGGTGAAAATTTCACATATGTACATAATAAAGATAAAATTATTCTAATTCAATCCAACAATCCAATACCAAGACGTTAGTCAAGGCAATCCACTTGCAGCTCTCAAAAAAGCCTTACATACTGGAATAATCTTAATTTCTTAATTTTTGGCAAATTAAACTTGACACCATGGTTTGATTTTAGTTAATTATATTTAAATTTAAATATTTTTAAAACTAACATTTTGATATTTAAACTTGAACATGAACTTATATTAATACCATTATAAATAAATTATCTATAATTTAACTATAGTAATCCTAGACTTACAACTTACATGTAACCAAAACTCCACAATCTAATGCGACAATCTATATGGTAAAATCCTACTAGAGATGTAACTTCCTTCATTCTTTTTTATTTTTTCTCCTCCAGTGAATTTTTGTCATGCAGACTACCACATCAGGTTGTAGATCGAGTTTGGGTTGTATGTAGATTGTAAGTGTTACACTACTGATATAATTAAGCATCAAAATGTTATGAGGTATTTGTTTCAATCATTCATCACTTAAATCATAGTACTTCCATCTTAATATTTAAGTCTTTTTTTTAATAATTAGAACTTATTTTAAATGAGTACCAATTAATTCAAAAGTTAAATTAGGTCCCGACAAACGGGCGAGGCAGGGGTGGGGATGCGCTCTTCATTCCCCACCCACTTTCAATTTAACTCTCTTTCCTTATGTTTTTTAAAGTAAGGCAGGGATGGGGAATCTCTATATGGGGAATGTTTTCTCAACTCCACCTCATATCCTATACCAAGGTATTTTATCAATTTAGGTAAAAAAAAATAACTATCATGTTAGAGTAAAATTTCAAATATATATTAATGAAACATAGAGTAATAAAAGTATTGAAAGAAAAAATCATTATTTCAACAATTTCATAATTCAAAACTAGCAAATTTAATCAAGCCATAGTCAAAAGGGATGCGTGAGAAACAAAAAGAAATTTTTTTTTATATAAATATAACATTCTAAAAATATATCCATATCAATATAGAATTAATCATCTCTTTCATCTTTTTAAGCCCCTCAATTTGTTATTTATGAGGGCAAAGAAGGATAACTAAAAATTGAATATGAGAAAATGACTTTCTAGGTTTATTTTGTATAATTAAATTTAATGTTTTAATAAAATAATAAACAATAATATAATTCTATCTCATTACTGTAATTAATATGTTAAATGTTAAACAAAAATATTATATTTTATATTGCTTTATGTATAATGACATTGCACAGGTGAGTAGAGAGTAGTAAACCCATCCCCACCCCATCCCAATGCGAGAACTAATTTTTTACCCCACCCCACCCCGCCCTGATAGATACAGATCCTGATGGTACCCAACCCTACTGTATATTTTGTCATCTCCAAATAAGCTGCATAGATTTCTTGGGGGAAATTGTCAATTAAGCAGATAAAAGTTAATCTACGACTGATATTTAGACAATTAAATAAAGAAAGAAAAAAGCTTGTCTTCTCTATCTTCTCTCTTTGCACGCCTGTACATATGTACTCCTATCTTCTGTCTCCATCTTCTTTGTTCTTTGCTTTTAACTATTTGTTACTAGGCTTTGAGAGATCTTTCCATTCCTTTTTCTTCTTTGTTTTTAACTATTTGGTACCAGGCTTTGATAGATCTTTCCATTGCAAATAATTGAGTTTATTAAATCCCACTGATGAAACAAAACTAAATATTTAGTAAATCAATTAATTTAATTATTCTAATTCACAAATCCATCATTTAACAATGTAACTCTCCCACGAAAGAAAACTATACATAGCCCATGCTTGTCTTAGATAGAATATATGTAAGAAAGAGAGTGAAATCCATTATTTATGACTAATGAATAACTCATTTATAAAACCTATAATTTATCCATTGCAAAAGTCCTACATGAGTTAAAGCTACTCTTCAAATAGTCGATCTTCGACACTGTGCTCAGCTCCGAATTTTGTTCTACAGTCAAAAGCAATAACATTGCAAATGTGAGGAAAAGAAGGCAAGTGAGACAAAAAGCACGAGTAAGACTTAAACGAACAGAGTTAGCTTCATTTAAATGAAACTACAACAATAAACGTATTCTAAATGAATGAAGCAAGAAAGACAAAGAAGTGACGCAAATAAAAATGAACAAAGTAAAAACAGGAAGAAGACAACGCAAGTTGTAGGTGTGTAGAGAGACAAGACAGGCACTACAACATAATAGACTTTTTACTACGCCTATTTACTGCGGGCCTCTAAAACTGCAGTAAAAATTAAAATTCTACGGCGGGTTATGAAGTTCGCAGTAGATATTACGGATTTTACTGCGGTTTCGTAAGCCTGCAGTAGAAGACTGTAATATAATCAATTTTTTGTTTATTTTGCCCCCTTCTCCCGCTTCTCTCTAACTTTTCCCTCTGATATCCCTAATTTGTTCCGCCCAAAGCCTTTCAACCTTTGAAATCTCTCTCATGCTTCATGAAACCGACGAAAATCTGTGCAACAAATCTCCTACACTCACAGCCTTTCAACCTCGTTAGTCCCACGCTCGCCATTATCTCCTACGAAAGCTCGGTTGCACCGTTCCTCGCTGGTTTGGAAGTCGAATTCTTAAACGATTTCAAACTGTTGAAAAACAATGAGAGAAGCCCACGAGGACCAATCACAGGCTCACAGCAGAGAGCGCTACAGAGATCGTTTTCTCTGCTTCTCACATCGGCAACACCGACATCTCCAGCAAAGAAACGCCTCCTTTGAATTCCAGCCTCTTCACTGATTGTTCCTTTTCCTTGCTTGTTGTTGAGGGTTGCTGCATCACTCTGTCTCTACAATTGTTCCATCGAGTTGCTGTGACTCTCTTCAATAGTATTTCAACTCCAGATTCCTTCTTCTTCGAGAGGTAAGCTTCCATCTTTGCTCGCTCTGATTCACTCACCCAACCTCACAGATTCATTTCCCAAAACTCAACTCTCAGCTTTCTGCACAGAATCACAAAACCAAACCACACTTTCTAAAATTTCTAACAGATATAAAAAATTTTTGTGATTCAATTCGGTAGTTTAAATAAGAAGCATGAAGAACTCAAAGATGTGGCAGGAGGAGAAAATAAAATCTATGTTGAACACCACCTAACAAGGGTATTAAACAAGGACCACTCTCGTTCATGAACTTGCAAAAGAATATGATTTGCTAGACATCCAATGCATTTTTATTCATTTCTTCTAAAATTACTTTACGTTTGTTTCTCGAGAAAGTGGAGGCAACTAAAAATTAAGCAAATAATAGTAGTTTTTTGTATTTTACTGCTTGGCTGAGTCGATACAACTAGTAATTGTTTTATGGTTTTGTTTCATTTATTTGTGGTTTGGCTGCTGTGAAAGTGTGGAAGTCAGCTATTTATTTCTTTTTGTTGCGCCAGGAAAGTGTAGAATATTGAAGAATCCTATATGTGAAATTTATTAATGGAATTTACTGACGGAGCATGATTTCTAGGAAGATTGTTCAAGCTACGATATGTGTTTGTTCAATTTTTTTTTTTGTTGTGATAGTTTTGTTTGGTGTGGAGAACATAAAATATTTTATTTGTGACATGGAGCAAGTACTTCAATTAACGCTATCAGGAATTTGGTAACAGCATAGAGTCATATGAATGTTTGGCCGCCTTCTTCTTTTTTATTTTTATTTTTTTGTAATTTTTTTTCAATCTGATGATCCTTTTGATAAGCAAAAAGGACATTGGATAAGTAAAGCTTTTTATTTTTATTTTTATTTTTAAATTGCTTTTTGCAAATGGTGTAATTCAAAAAACTACGTACATATGTTTTTCCTTGCATTTACTTTATATAACTTGCTTAATATTAAGCAGAGTTTTCTTTTTTTTTTTTTTGTGTGTGTGTGTGTTCAAGCTTTTTCTCTTATTTTAATTATTTGCATTAGCAATTTAGCCTTGGTGATGCAGTTTTTGCATATTTTGAGGATGACATAAAAGTATAATCTTTCTCTTTGGGTTTGTGTGTATTCCTTGATTTTGCTTCTAGTTTGGCACTTTGGCTCTTTGAATTATTACTTCTACTGTGAAATATTATATCCAGTTATCCTCATAATATTTCTCTGTTTCTTTATGGTTTTGTGTTTTGATGGTGTTACTACAATCAATTTACCGATTTGAGTTGAGAGAAGGGTTCTGTCCCTTCTCTTTACTTAGTTTTATAAGCAACTTAACTGTGTTTAATGTTCTTTCTTTTTGATACTTTATATTGCTTCTAGTGATGAATTTCATAGATCTGAAGGCGGATTATTTGTTGACCTCAATACATTTCTTGCTTATGGGAAGGACTGTGTGGGTTGGAACTTTGAGAAGACTGGAAACCCTGTTTATTTGCATATAAAGCAAAAAAGAAAGTTGGTTCCTGAAGATAGGCCTTCGAAAAAACCTACTCTCTTGGCTATAGGTATTTAAATATCAGGCAATCTATTCTGTAATTTATGGTTGAGCTGGATTCATATGTACTATCTCTCTCTGTCTTTATCTGTCTCTCTTTGTGTGCATGTGTTGGGTTAGGAGGAGGGGCATGTAGTTTTAAATGCCTAATTATAATTGAAATTTGTTTTCGGAAAAGATAATTTCAATTTTTTGAGACTGAAGGTGAAGCATATGCTTCATGGCTTATGTGGACTATAATGATTAACCTTTCTCCCTGTGTATGTGAAGTTCTGCATCAGTGATTGTAAAAGGACGCCATTCTTTATCTCATTTATATCTTCGTTGGTTGTTTGCTGCTCTTGTATGTAGAAATATATGGTGATCTTTGTGGTCTGTTTTAGGTGTTGATGGGGGATTTGAAAATAATGAAGCTGAATATGAAGAAACTCACAGCATTGTTATATTGCCTGATTATGTAACTCTTCCATTTCCTTCTGTGGAGTTGCCAGAA
>SNVD02003837.1:0-18482 GCA_013180625.2 Boswellia sacra
CATCAAGTTTATATTCATGTTCCCCTTGGATCCATATGAAAGAAGGGCCATCCAAGGTCCAACACTAAGAATTTCATATTCGCATTCTCCTTGGATCCGTATTCAAAACGGCCCATCCAAGGTCCAATGCATACACTTATAACCTTTCAATATAATTTGTAAAATAAATCTCAAGAAAATACAATTTCTATGAAAAATCCGGGACTTTCAGGAAGTGTGCACACGGCTCGGGTCGATTCTGTAATTCTGCTCGACACCCGACAATGTAATTCCGCTCGACACTTGACACTGTAATTCTACTCGACACTCGACACCAGACACTCGACACTCACACATTCATAACCGACACTCGACACTTCCATGGCCTACATGTCGAGTCGCGCATACAACACGCGACACTGTCCACTCGACACTCGGCACTAGACACTCGACACTCGACACTTCCATAGCTGACGCTCGACACTTCCATAGCCTACATGTCGAGTCGCGCATACAACACGTGACACTATCCCGGCAACAGACACTCGACACTCGACACATGTCACTCGACACTAGGCAACAGCCACTCGACACTCAACATGTTCACACCCGGCACTTGACTCATGCCACTCGACACTAAGTAGCAGCCACTAGACACTTGGCATGTTCACACCCGGCACTCGATTCATGCCACTCGACACTCGACATGTTCACATCTGACACTTGACTCATGCCACTCGACACTAAGTAGCATCCACTCGACACTCGACATGTAAGTGTCGAGTAGTGTCGGATGAAATGTCAGTCTCTGAATCCAGAGCTGTGAACCTATACGAATATGTCGGTTGAATCATTTCATTTCCAGATTTCAACCTCCAACTTAAAAAATTCACCAAAATTTCATTCACAATCCAAATTCCATGAAATCAGTGGCTGTTTAAAGCTTCATAAGCACATAACTCCACAAATAATTCATCATCCAAGCAATAAACAATCAATTTAACAACAATTCACATGCACTGTAAACCCATATCAATTTAAAATAGCAAAATAGATAATACAATTTAAGTATAGTGTTAGAAAATCCCTACCTGGTTTTCAAGCCTATACACCTCTTTGATTTTTCCTTCTTTTCTCTCTTTTTCTTCCTTCTCTTTTCTTCTTCTTCTTCTTTAACTTGTCAGACTCTCCTCTTCTATCACGAAAATGAAAGAAAGATCTCCCCTCTTTGAAACTCTAATATCTCTTAAATATCCAAGGCTACCCATGGGCCTAAGTCCAATCATTTGTAATCTAAGCCTAATTCATCCTTATCAATTTCCAACACAAGCCCACTACCATAATCCAACCTAATTCTCATTTATTTAAACATGACATATTTCTAAAATTGTAATATATATATATATATATATATATATATATATTGGGATTCCATAACCTACCCTCCTAAAAATAAATTTCGTCCTCGAAATTTGAGAAAGAAATTACCTCTTGCGTTCAAAAGATCAGGCTATCTTCTTTGTATCTCTCACTCCAACTTCCATGTGACCTCTTCAACGCCATGGTGCTACCACAAGACCTTGACTAACGGAATGGTCTTGCCACATAGGACTTGCACTCTTGTGTCCAGAATTTGAATATGACCCTTTTTATATGAGACATCTTGTTGAATATCCAACTCACTCTAATCCAGTACATATGTTGGGTGAGGTTCATACTTCCTTAGCATCGATACATGAAATGTGTTATGAATTCCTGATAATCGTGGTGGTAATGCTAGCTCATAAGCTACTTCGCCAACCTGTCTTAGAACTTCAAATGGGCCCATGTAGCGTGGAGCTAGTTTACCTTTCTATCCAAAATGCATTAAGCCTTTACGCAGAGACACATTTAAAAACACATGGTCACCCACTTTGAATTCTAACGGTCGTCTCCTTTTGTCTGCATAGCTTTTCTGTCGGCTATGAGCTGTAAATCTAGGATCTCTATCTTATACCACTGAAACTGAAACTCCATGCAATCTCATAATTTCTTTAATGTACAGCCGACTCAAAACATCCACCGAATCGGTTGTACGGATAGGAAGAAAATGTGATACTTTTGTTAACCTATCTACAACCACCCATATTGCATCCTTCCCTTTCAAAGAACGTGGTAATCCGATAACAAAATCCATGGTGATGTAATCCCATTTCCACTCTGCTTCAGAAAGTAGTTGGAGTAATCTTGCAGGCCTTTGATGCTCAGCCTTCACTTGTTGACAAGGAAGGCATCTGGACAAATATTTAGCGACATCCCTCTTCATTCCTTTCCACCAAAACTGTCAACGTAAGTCATGATACATCTTGGTACCACCAGGATGAACAACAAATTTAAAGTGATGAAATTCATTAAGGATATCATCTTTACACTCTTTATTTGATGGAACAAAGATTCTACCCTTGAATCGTAAACTCCCATCCAAACCAATTGTTTAATCAACACTTCCATCACCATGTAACACTTGCTCATACAAGGCTCTAGTCTCTTTATCTTGATGTTGCAACTTAATCACTCTATGCACAAGAGATGGTTGAGCAACAAGTGTAAAAAGGTAAATTTGATCTCTGCGATCCTCAACCAAGATATCATAATCATGAACAGACTGCAACATGCTCCACTCTCCTATCATTGTACTGACCATAGCCCTCGACTTTCTACTTAATGCGTCAGCCACCACATTTGTTTTGCTTGGGTGATATTGGAAAGAGAAGTCATAGTCTTCCCAATACTCCATCCATCTTTGTTGTCTCAAGTTCAAGTCTTTTTGGGTGAAAATGTATTTCAAACTTTTATGATCACAAAAGACTTCAAACCTCTCACCATACAGATAATGTCGCCAAATTTTCAAAGCATACACTACCGCAGCAAGTTCTAAATCATGGGTAGGATAATTCTGCTCGTGAGGTTTCAACTGGTGAGAATCATAAGCTACAACCCGTCCTTGTTGCATTAACACACACCCCAATCCATTCAAAGAGGCATCAGTGAATACTACATAATCAACTCCACGTTGTGGTATCACAAGAATAGGTGTTGAAGTTAATCTTTTCTTCGATTCTTGGAATGCTTGCGCACATGCATCATTCCATTCAAATTTAACTCCTCTCCTTGTTAACCTAGTCATTGGTACAGCCAATCGAGAAAAATTCTCAACAAAACGCCGATAGTAACCTGCTAGATCTAAGAAACTACGTACTTCAAACACATTCTTTGGTCATTCCCATTTCACAACTGCTTCCACTTTCTATGGATCCACTGAGATTCCTTGTCTTGACAGCACATGGCCTAAAAATTTTACTTTTGATAGCCGAAATTCACATTTACTCAGCTTGGCATGAGGACGATGCTCTCTCAATGTTTGAAGTTCTATGCATAGATGTTGCTCGTGTTCAACTTAAAATAAAGAATAAATAAGGATATCATCCACAAACAAAATTACAAATTGACCCAAGTGAGGTCTAAAACTACAGTTCATCAAATCCATAAAGGCAGTAGAAGCATTAGTTAGTCCAAATGACATGACCAAAAACTCATAATGCCCATAACGGGTACGAAAAACGGTCTTTGGTATGTCTCCTTCCTTTATTCTCAACTGATGATAGCCTAAACGAAGATCTATCTTGGAAAAACAACAAGATCCTCTTAACTGATCAAACAAATCATCGATCCTAGGTAAAGGATATTTGTTTTTCATTGTAACCTGATTTATCTGCCTCTAATCGATACATAAACACAATGAACCATCTTTCTTCTTGTAACAGTCTAATATAACTCGATAAGTTGACAACCAATCCATTCCTAATATCACTTCATACTCAGTGAAATCTATAAGTATCAAGTCAAATGACAACCTGTGCCCATTGATCTCTAGCACACAAGAACGACATATCCTCCCAACTTCTAAATTACCACCCATAGGTGACTCCACGTGTAATACAGAGCCCAAGAAATCAGACTCTAATCCTAGTGCAGATGCAAAATGAGTAGATATAAAGGAATGAGTTCTCTGTCTCTTAGCTAAACAATCATGCTGTCTCATTCCTCTAGAAGGTATGCCAATACCCCCCACTCTGTGACTCTGAGAGATCTCTTGTTCTGCAACTAAGGCAGTCTCTACCACATCAGCATATGTCGCCAATCTACATACTGCAACTGAGGGTCTGATGTCATCTCTCAATCCCTTTTGAAATCTCTGAGCCTTGCTAGCCTCATCTGCTACCAAACCAAGTGCAAAACGGGATAAGGCAGTAAATCGTGCCTCATATTGTTGCACTGTCATATTCCCCTGTGTCAAGTATATAAACTCATTTTCCTTCTGATTTTCCTTCTGATCACGATAAACTGAAGGAAAATATTTGTCTAGAAAAGCAGTAGAGAAATTTCTTCAAGTGAGGATATTTCCTTCTCTAATACGCTCAACAGATGTCTACCACTGTAATGCGTCTCCGGTCAACAAGTGAGTTGCCACCTTAACCCGTAAATCTTCTTCAACTTGCAAAAAGTTAAAAAGGCGCTCAACTCGTATAAGCCAGTCTTCTGCAACATCCGGATCGGGCCCCCCATGAAAAGTAGGTGGATTGTGACGTTGGAACTCTCTAAGTGCATTCTTCATTTGATTGTCGACACCTGCCACTAATACCGATTGAGGTGGTGGTGGTGGGTTAGCACGGAGAGTATCTATAGCTGTGTTTGCCACTGTCTCTGCTAATGTATTGGCCACATCTCTCATAACCCTATAAAACTCTGACCTCTCACCACCCTCAGGTGGATTGGAACTCGAAACACCTTGCGTACGAGAACTCATTATTTGGTTTTATCAATGGCAAAGTCATAAGTGACAGAATTCTGTAACATATAGAACAGAAACATAACAAACGAATATTCAAGGCACATGCAAGCACACAAGACATAACTCTACCCCTCCCAAACCATCTACATCCTTTTCCAGGTCCATAGTAAAGCTTAGGCTCTGATACCACTCTTTCACGCCCTAAAATCTCTTATTTGGAGACTTTAAAGGTGATTAATTAAGAAAATTGGTAAAAAGACATCATCAATATCTCACTTTTTTTTTTTCCAATTCATGCATATATTTATACATATCACATAAATCCATCACAACATCTGGCTATTTGTTCAAGCTAAACTTTACATACACAGATGACCATACTTAGAACATAGGTTGATAATCACATACTAAAATTTCCTATCACAATTCAGGCTAGTCAAATCTTTTCCCAAAACCATCGCATGCACGTAACGCCTAGACTCCCTAGGAAAGATCTGGAACACCACTAGTACGAATATCTTTTTGTGTACCCGTGGAGGGAGGGCGTGAGCGTATAGCCCAATAGAAAAGATTCTAACATTATATTAAATCACAAGCATTCAAACCGTTACACAATTTCATAGTTACACAACCCATTATAATAAATCCAGTAATCCTTCTCATTCACACATCAAGGTATCACTTATTCACTTAACAAATCAAATCTTTCATCTAATGTTTCCCTTAGACACGTATCCAAACGGCTCATCCAAAGTCTAACATTTCAAGTTTATATTCGTGTTCCCCTTGAATCCGTATCCAAAACGGCCCATCCAAGGTTCAACACGCCATGTTTATATTCATGTTCCCCTTGGATCCCTATGCAAGACGGCCCATCTAAGGTCCAACACATCAAGTTTATATTCGTGTTCCCCTTGGATCCGTTTGCAAGACGGCCTATCCAAGGTCCAACACATCAAGTTTATATTCGTGTTTCCATTGGATCCGTATGCAAGACGGCCCATCCGAGATCCAACACATCAAGTTTATATTCATGTTTCCCTTGGATCCGTATTCAAGACGGCCCATCCAAGGTCCAACACATCAAGTTTATATTCGTGTTCCCCTTGGATCCGTATTCAAGACGGCCCATCCAAGGTCCAACACATCAAGTTTATATTCGTGTTCCTCTTGGATCCGTATGCAAGATGGCCCATCCAAGGTTCAAAACTAAGAATTTCATATCTGCTTTCTCCTTGGATCCGTATTCAAAACGGCCCATCCAAGGTCCAATGCATACACTTACAACCTTCCAATATAATTTGTAAAATAAATCTCAAGAAAATATAATTTCTAAGAAAAATCCAGAACTTTCACGAAGTGTGCACACGGTTCGGGTTGACACTATAATTTCGCTCGACACCCAACACTGTAATTCCGCTCGACACTCGACATTGTAATTTCGTTCGACACTCGACACCAGACACTCGACACTCACACATTCATAACCGACACTCGACATTTTCATGGCATACATGTCGAGTTGCGCATACAACATGCGACACTGTCCATTCGACACTCGGCACCAGACACTCAACACTTGACACATTCATAACCGACACTCGACACTTCCATAGCCTACATGTCGAGTCGTGCATACAACACGCAATACTGTCCCGGTAACAGGCACTCGACTCTCGACCTGTGCACAACCGAGACTCGACACATGTCACTCGACACTAGGCAGCAACCACTCGACACTCGACATGTTCACAACCGACACTCGACTCATGCCACTCGACACTAAGTAGTAGCCACTCAACACTCGACATGTTCACACCCGACACTCGACTCATGCCACTCGACACTAAGTAGCATCCACTCGACACTCGACATGTTCACACCAGACACTCAACTCTGAATCCAGAGTTGTGAACCTATACGAATATGTCGGTTGAATCATCTCATTTCCAGATTTCGACCTCCAACTTCAAAAATTTACCAAAATTTCATTCACAATCCAAATTCCATGAGATCAGTGGCTGTGTAAAGCTTCATAAGCACATAACTCCACAAATAATTCATCATCCAAGCAACAAACAATCAATTTAACAACAATTCACATGCACTGTAAACCCATATCAATTTAAAACAGCAAAATAGACAATACAATTTAAGTATAGTGTTAGAAAATCCCTACCTGGTTTCCAAGCCTATACACCTCTTTGATTTTTCCTTCTTTTCTCTCTTTTTCTTCCTTCTCTTTCCTTCTTCTTCTTCTTCTTCTTTATCTTCTTTAACCCGTCAGACTCTCCTCTTCTATCACAAAAATGAAAGAAAAATCTCCCCTCTTTGAAACTCTAATATCTCTTAAATATCCAAGGCTACCCATGGGCCTAAGTCCAGTCATTTGTTATCTAAGCCCAAATCATCCTTATCAATTTCCAACACAAGCCCACTACCATAATCCAACCTAATTCTCATTTATTTAAACATGGCATATTTCTAAAATTGTAATATATATATATATATTGGGATTCTACAAGCAAAGTCAGTAATCATAATGATGCCTCGACATGAATAGTCTAAATCGAAGTATAGTTGGCCGAGCAGCATAACCCCAATCAAAAGTCTGCTTGGTCGAGATCCCAGAGGATAGGAAGTAAAGTCAAGAAGGTAGTGTTTGATGCATTGGCAAAAAGCATCGAGTCAAATAGATACATGATGAAGCTACATCCATACTGATCCAACTCAACTGAAGTCAGGTTCGATCTCCTCTTCCAATATTTTACAATACAGTGTACTGAATTGTTATGTTATTCTTTATCTTCACATCACACCTAAAAAGCTAACCAAACAAATTCCTCTAATCCTTCGAGTTTGTAATGAAAGCATCGATGGGTACAACCTCTTTGCCACGAAGAAGGCCAATCAAAGCAACAATGTTGAATGGCATGATAGTCATTTCACCAATCGAAAGATGGAAAGTGTGAGTCGTGTCCATCCACCTCTTATGTAGAGCAGCTAGTACTCGACAATCAATATGCCAAAAGGCATGAGGAAGAGAAGTAATGAACTCATAGAAGCCAATAGCAACAATCCTGTTCCTATCAGCCTCATTCTCTGTCTCTAAGAACCAGCTATGGGCTCTAGAAAATGACCCACGCATCTTATTCTTATGGAAATCCTAGAGCAAGAAATTGAAGTCTGTACATGAGCAAGGGCTTAGAAAATTCCTAGAAAATGGAAAAAAATGAAGCGAAGAAGAATGCATATCTGGTTGATCGTGTGGGAATCCACATCATAGACAACAAGCATCTCTTGGTTTCCCGAAAGACCTCTCAGTGTCGATCTCTAGATAAGATCATCGTCATTCAATTCAAGATGGATTGGATGCCTTGCAATTAGAAAGAGGAAGTCGAGACGAACACGTATGAGAAAATCAGACGAGAAACGAAGAAATGGCACGTGAATGAAGTTCGAGAAGATGAAGAGTCTCTATATAGGTCCTCCATCATCAGGTGGCTATCAGCTGACCGTCAATCGATAATCAAACTATTGGCCAGTGGTCCTCTCATAGTCGGCTGACTGTCCCTTTAATGAGTGCTACAATGGTAAAAGGCCAAGAAAAAAAAGAGAGGAAGGAAAAGAAAAGATAAGAAAAAGAAAAAAAGAGAGAGAGAAAAAGGAAAAAATAAGAGAGAAAAGGAGAAAAAGGAAAAAAGAGAGAGAAAGAAGAAAGAGAAAAGAAGTGAGAGAAAAAGAAAAAAAGAAGAGAGAGAAAGAAAAGAAAGAGAAAGAAAGAAAAAGAAAAGAGAGAAAAGAAAAGACCAAGAGGAAGAAAAACTCTACATTGACCTTGAGACGCTGAAAGAATTTTTCGAACATAACTAGTGACAAGCACTCGACCATGGCAATAGTTTGGCAACTCACAAAGAAAAGTTGAGTAACATCAATAAATGGAATCTTCGATAGACTCAGATGAAGGAATTCCTATAAAGACTAGAAACCAGTTTGTTGAAGAACACATCGAACAAGGTAAGTTTGAATTAATTTTAAATCATCAAGAGATATTTGATAATTTGTAGGAATTTGCAAGGACGATGGAAAGATCTCCAGTGAGTCCTAGAAATCAGCAACATGATATGAAATCCCTAGTGAAGGGTCTTATGAATGCAAAATATGAAGAGATCAAGCACAAAGAATGCTAAAGCATACTGAATCAAGAATTTTTCCTTAGTGGACTGGAAGAAATCAAGAATAGATGAAGCAAGAATACACGGAAGAAGGGCATGAAACACAACGAATACAAAATTTGAAGAGATCGAAGAAGAATGAAGAATACTTAGCCGAAGGCATGAAGAATGAAAAGGTCTAAAGACTCTAAGGTAGTGCATGATAGACATTTTCTCAATAGGCATGCATTAGAAGAAATCCTAGGAAGTAGGTACACTTAAGAGTGTTTTAAGCCCTTAAAATAGGCCCAAGTCCTAAGAAGAGGTGCACTGAAGAGTGTTTAAAACCTAAAGAAATAGGTGCACTTAAGAGTATTTAAAGCCCTTAGAATATGCACAAACCCTAAGAAGAGACACACCGAAGAGTGTTTAAAACCCTAAGAAGTAGGTGCACTTAAGAGTTTTTGAAGCCCTTAGAATAGGCATAAGCCCTAAGAAGAGGTGCACTGAAGAGTGTAGAAAAACCTAAGAACTAGGTGCACTTAAGAGTGTTTCAATCCTTTAGAATAGGCACAAGCCCTAAGAAGAGGTGCATCGAAGAGTGTTAGAAACCCTAAAAAGTAGGGACAATTAAGAGTGCTTTAAGCCTTTAGAATAGGCACAAGCCCTAAGAAGAGGCGCACCAAAAAGTGTTTAAAAACCTTAAGAAATAGGCGCACTTAAGAGTGTTTGAAGCCTTTAGATTAAGTACACTAAAGAGTGCTAGCAAACCCTAGAAAATAGATGCACTAAAGAATGTTTCATCTTAGAATCATAAGGATGCATTCCATGCATTAGAAGAATGCATTTTTCTGTACTAAAAGGGTGCACATCTTGCATCATAAGGATGCATCTCGTGCATTAGAAAGATGCATTGGTTTGTACTAGAAGACTGCATTGCTTGCAATAGAAGAATGCATTCATCTGCACTAGGAAAGTGCACATCGTGCATCATAAACACGCATTTTATGCATTAGAAAGATGCATTTGTCCGCACTAAAAGAGTGCATTTTATGCATTAGAAGAATGCACATTAGCCCTTAAGTGGACACGCCAGCCCTTGAATGGGTACACTAGCCCTTGAGTGGGTAGTCTTCTTTTGCAGGAATTGAAGAGGAGAGCAGATGTTGAAGAAGTCTGACATAATGTAGGTGAAGGCAAAGATACTAAGATGAGAAGAGGAAAGACAAAGCAAAAGTACTTTGTCAATTTTTGTGTCTCACAAATCTCTCCAAGGTAGGAGGCAAGTTGTAGACACTTGATCTTTAAGGCTCGATGATGAAGTGAAGATGAATGATGAGCAAGAGAAATGACCAAAATGCCCTTGAAAGCAAAAAGAAGATAGTAGAGGAAAAATCAATCGAAAGCTTTAAAAACTGACACATGACTTTAAAAAATCACATAAATTAATCCAGAAGGAACATGATGATGAATAATATATTGTTACAAAGCTACAAATGTCTAGTTTTCTTTTACGAGTCGTAAATCTGAGTTGGACTCGAAGTGTTACGCATGATCGAACAGTTGAAGGTCAAAAGAGACTGCATTGTAAAACCAAGAGGTTCGTTGGGCTGCAATTAGCTAGTGGTCCACCAACAGCCAGCTGAATATCCCACTACTGGCTGGTGGTCCTCACATAGCCGGTCTGATTTCCCCTTGTAATTTTGGCAAATTTTGATAGAGACCTTCTACATTTGATTTCTACTTCCTTTTTCACTTGCACCCTTCAACTATATAAACCGTTCAAAAGCTGCCCGCCGCGCGCCCCCCCCCCCCCCCCCACGGGTCACTTTTCAACACACATCGAAATCTCTCTTATCCCTCTTGAAGACATATTTGAGAATTTAAGTAGTCTTTTCTAGTTAAATATTTTTTTAAGCATTCTATTGCTCTCCTCCCTCTTTTTTTCTTCTTTATTTTTCCTGCTTTAGAATAAGCATGTTTGGGTTTATTTATGCTTAGAATAAGCATGTTTAGATTTTAATTTGATGGTTAGAAGCATGTTTAGAGTTATTATGAGTTGTTCGAACCCTTGTTTATTTTGTGAGATGGATAAACGTGTCAAGTTAAGTTTGCTTTCCCTTGGCTATTTAGTATTATGCTAGGAGTTTATTTTCTTTATAAATGCTTAGAATCATGCTTAGGAGCACATGTTTAGAATCATGCCTAAGAGCTTATGATTGGAATCATGATTAGGAATCAAACTTATTTTTGAATAATGCTAGGAAATAGCATGGAATAAGGCTAGAGTTGCTTTGATTGAGTGAAATTGCCATACTTATCTTGATTGATTGATTGAATTATTCTAGAATATGCCACGATTGCCATGATAACCATGATTAGGCTAGAAATGCCATGTCTAGGCAAGAATTGCCATATTTAGAATTATCATTATCAATTGAATTATGTAGGATAACAATAGGTAAAATTACCATGATAGAATTATCAAATTAGGTAAAAGTGCCATGATTTTAGTTTATGGCTTTATTTATGATTTTGATTGATTTTTTTTTTTTGAATAATTGCAATGATTAGAGATATAATTTAATAATTATGATTGTCTAATACAATGAAGTGATGGTAGAATCATATTATTGGTTAGGGATCATCAGTTAAAATTAATGAACATACGATATTTTATCATTGAATATTTGAGGAGTTTAGAAGTAGATTTACTTTTATTGTTGAGTAATAATTGTTGTAATCCTCCTTCGATTCCCCCATGTTTGAAGGAAATTGTAATTCTATTATTCTCCCTTTTTCTTTGTATGAATATAACAAAGTATAGCTATTCCTATATGGTATTTCCTAGTGGAGGCCAGATTTATATCTAGGCAAGTCGAAAGCTCATACCTAACTCCCCAAACCCATCTATGAAGGGATGACGGTAGTTTAGGCCTCAGGGCAGTGGATCAGATTGCCATTATCCATTTCCCTAATAGAAAATTGGGTGACGACTCCATTCTCTAGGCATGCCCATGGCTTGTTTGTGTTCCCTTAAGTCTTGAAAGAGGCTTTGACATAGGGTCATGATCACAAACGCTCTGATACAATGAAAGCCCCATTCACACATATACAACACTTAATGCCAATAACAATGGATTCAAAAAAGCAACAATTTCAATAGATTCAATCCCAAAAACCCACCACCATCAACATACTCTATTTTTTAAAATCAAATCAAATTAATTAAACCCAAACTATTTATTCAGAAGCTCTTTTACTACAAAATTAATCTAAACTCACTACACAAACATCTGGACAAGACCTTAATCACCATAAAAATCATACCACCAAAATCAAAAATTAAAACCAAAAACAATCAAAATCCAACCCAACCACAAACCTATAATCATCAACCAGAACACGAAATCAAAATCCTATCCCAAACCCATTATCATTAACCAACACAAACTCAACATCCTATTCCTCTAGCAACGATCTTTGTACCAGGTGCAAAAATGGGCTTCCATCCTGCCAGAGTCGTGGTGACCTCAGCACTACTTTTTTGAGTTCTGTGAAAAGGCTTAGACGGTTATCAAACCAAGCCATAGAGGTAGGTTCCAAAGAAACAAAATGCGATTAACCAACCATGGAAAAATGTGAGTGATGATAGTCGATCCCTTGCTTCTCGACTTAACTACCCATCACTCCTTCAGAGTTGGGTTCAAGAATTTAGGTACGGACTTTCAGTCCACCCAGACAAAGTCTGACCTCTACTAGGGTTTATTGGGTTGAGACTTTCTATATCATCAATTTTATCGATCTTGATCCTAAATTCGTTTTGCACATCATCAAATCTTATCTTTTTAGTTACATGTGGGTGAGACAGTTTATATGCATCCTAGAAAGAGAGGGAAAAATAGAGTTACTGATGAACACTTAAATATGTATGCTTAATAAGAGTTTAATTCATCATATTGCATTAATAGTGTCATTAAATTCCTCAACTTAAGCATGTTTGTAGTCTTTGCATCTTTGGAATTAACTTTCTTTCAATTTTGGTTTTGTTACAGGTTCGGTAAAATGAGTATAACTTTCTATTTATAGATCAGAATGATGCAAATATTAATGTTTTGAAAGCTGATTAAATTATCTACAAGATTGCATCTCACAAGCATCATCAAATTCGGGCTCTTAGTGGACCAAAAATGGGCTTGAAGTGAACCCATCTGCAGATTCGGCCCAGCCTGACCATGCCTCAGTATTTTAACCATATCTCTCAGAATACGTATCCAAATTGTATGAATCAAGATGTTCTAGAAAGCTGAGAGAAATATCTACGACTTTCATGAAGACATGTGATTAAAATTCACAATAATTCAAGGTCAAAATTGGTGGTCAAAATCGGTTCACCTAATTACCCCAATTGTCAAAGTTGGTGTATCTAATATTTGACAATTATTTCTTTGTAATTTGACAAGTTTGCCCCTGAATGTATCTATAAATAGAGGTGCCTTGTGACCCATTAGGGCATCTTGGCCTTGGCTGGAACATTTTGGCTTTGGCTAGGATCTTGTATTGTGTTTTGTGTGTTTATGTTATTAATGAATTTCCTTTTTCTTGCATTTTATTTTCTTTCTATTATAATGTTCTTCTAATTTCTCTTTTGCTAAGGTGAAAGGGTGAAACCCTTGATATGAGAATAAGGATTCTCTAACCCTTAATATGTGCTTAATAATCTTAATCTTATAATGTTTATTCAATATGATTTATATTTAATTTCTTAATCAATCTTGACACCACTCGTAAGGTGGAGGTCTTGATCCATTGTAGACAATCATTGACACATCAAATGCTTGGATCCTTCCTAGACGTCGTATGGTTCTTCCTTACCAACACAAGTCTAGTTAGGAACCTTGATTTGTTGTAGACATATGGTGATTGGCACATTGGATGCTTGAACCCATTTACAAGAAGTGGTATAAATATTGGTAATGAAACAAATATAATTCATATAACTAAAATGGGTTAATTATCCTTATTTGAAATATCAAGGGCGGATCCCCTAACCTTAGCTTTCATTATTATTGTGTTGATTTTTCTTGTGTGATTCTAATTTATTATTTACGAACTTGTTCCTTATTTATATTTGTTGATATTATCTTGTCATCTCTTTAAATCATCCACATCATATTGCTTACTTTATAGTTTGTAGCGCTTAAATTCCCTTCCTCGTGGATCGACCCCGGACTCACCGGGTTTATTACTTCAACACTCCTATACTTGGGAGACAATCCTATTTTCGGATGTGTCAGTTACATTTGCCTTTCAAACATTAATATTGTGCCCAAGAAGATTTTGCACAAGTATGGGGTTGATGAAGAAGAGGTAGAGCCTTGTGAGATGGTGATCAGGGCCTATGATGACTCGAAGAGGAGTGCCATCAGGATCTTCAAGGCGTTATTAAAGACTAGGTCAATTAAAGTGATGGCAGAATTTACGATTCTTGACATTCTAGTCACCTTTGTTACCTTGTTGGGACGAGCATGGTTCCATCCACTTGGTGAAGTCCCTTCCATATTACATTAGAAGATCCGATTCAACATGGATGGGGAGATTGTGACCATACATGTGCCTTCAACTATTGCACTAGCTACCTTAAGTGTGAGGGTTGGGTTGGAGAGATACCCTATATAGGCGGTTTTCATGTAGCCATGATTGACGAATTCAGCCCAATTATCCTGGGATAATGAAGAAAAAGGATACTTGCCAAGAGTTAGGCTTGGGAGGAATGGATGTGGTTTACCATCCTTTCCAGATTTTAAAGGCCAAATTTCTATAAGAGGTTTGGGTTATGAGTTCGATGGGGAAGAAGAAGACTTTGAGCCCAAGAAGGGGAGCTTCATCAAGTTTGTCAAGGTCTTGGATACAAAGTATGTGGGAGCTACTGAACCATGGGTTTTCAAAGGAATGTTGAAGCCTAAATTCGCGATCTTCAAGGATATCCTTCAAGCAGGAATCTCCAAAGGGAATGGCTTAGTTGAGGAAATGGAAAATATGACAATCAAGGAGGAGAAGCCTTAAGATCAAGCACCAGCAATGGACTCGTCCATCGACCTTGCCATTTATCAAGGAAGGAATCAAAGATTTTTATGAGGATGTATTTGTGCCCAACCTCTTTGAAGAAAAGGACATTGTTTATGTTTCTAAATTTGACGCAATAAAGAATCAATTTGCTTACTTGTGTGATGTCTTTCCTAATGGCATTGTGCTTCATAATTTGCATTTCACTAGCATTTTGACATCCATACCATTCAAACTCATGATATTAATCTTAGTACAATTGAAAACCCTAAGAACATATGTAATGCACTTGATACAACTCCTGAAGAGAGAGAGAGAGATTTCAAAAATTACTAAAGAAACATGAAGAAGTCTTCGCCTGGTCCTATGATGACATGCTTGGAATCGAGAGAAGCATTGCTGAGTATACGATTCCAACATATTCGCACATGAGGCCAGTTAAGCAAAAGTTGAGAAGGTGGAGACTATAATGGGCTCAGAAAATCAAGGAAGAAGTTTCCAAGCAGATTGAGCCAAGTTTTTAGAAGTGGTGAAATATCCAGAATGGTTAGACAATATCGTGCCAATGCCGAAGAATGATGGAAGGGTTCAAATGTGTGTTGATTATAGAGACTTGAATAAGGCCTCACCGAAGGATAATTTTTCTTTGCCTCGCATTGATGTGTTAGTGGACAGCGTTGCCGCTACTGTGATGTTTTCCTTTGTAGATGGGTTTTCAAGATGCAACCAGATAATGATGGCCAATGAAGATAAGATGAAAATGACCTTCATTATGGAATGGGGAACCTACTGTTGTAAGGTGATGCCCTTTAGGTTAAAGAATGTAGGGGTAACTTACCAACAAATGATGATAATACTGTTTCATGACATGATGTATAAGGAGATAGAAGCATATGTGGATGACAAGATGGTGAAATCCAAGACTCGAGAAGGTCACTTTGAAGTTTCAGACAGATTCCTATAAGGGTAAATAAATACAAGCTATGACTAAATCCCAAAAAGTGTGTCTTTGGAGTGACCTCAAGAAAGTTATTGGGTTTCGTAGTTGGCAAGAAGAGGATAGAAGTAGATCCAAACAAGTTTAAGGCGATTGCAGAGCTACCATCACCCAATACAAAAAAGGAAGTTCAAGGGTTTTGATAAGTGTCTATTTATATATCATTTTCATATCAATTCGTCCATGTTTCTTTGCTATATTCCTTGGTATTTTTATGTTTTTTGTGTGGTTTTTGATGTTTGTAGGAGTTTTGGAGGAACTTACACAAAATTGGAGTAAAACCCTTCATTTTCACCTCTGCTAGTCAACCAATTTCTTGGAGTTGATTGTATCGATATACAATTAACCGGATAACATGCTATATACCATTGAAAAGCTCTCGAAGTCTATTTTCTGGAGAAATTTACGGTTCACGAATTTATGTAGTGTACCGAAAGTTGTTGATAAAAATGGTATGAGAAGTGTATATTTGTAATTCCATATATCACTGTAGCATGTTATTAAATACGGGGCACTGTAGCAAGTTACTGTAGCAGAGTATTTAAACACATTTTAGGGTTTTATTTTCATAACTTGAAGAGGGGAAAACGTGGGAGGAGGCTGCATTTCTGGATTTCTCTCATCCCTTGGAGTTCTTGAAGGAGAAAGAAGATTTTGAAAGAGGAGGAACTACAATTCCAAGAAGATTCATCTACAAAGAAGATTTTCAAAGAATTTGCTAAGTTCTTTCTTTCCTTTTCAATTCTAGAATTTCTTTGTATTGTATTTGTTATTCTGATTGAATATGTGTAACTAAATCTGAATTGGTTGAGGGGATTTCAAAGCCCTTGATATGGATTTTGTGAGTTGATTGTGTAAGAAATTGTTATCCAATTCTCTAATTGAAGTTGCTTGTATTTTCCCATATCTAATGCTTTTGATTGCTTGCTGATTGTATTTGGAATGGCCAACTGAATATAATCTGGTTGTTGTCTATTGCTAGAGTAGAAATCTTGATCCGTAATTGTCTTGAATTTCTAATCCTTAGTAGCAAAATTGTGATCAGAGATTGCAATTGGAGAATACAACCTAAGTTAAATAATTCGAGCTTGTGTGATTATTGCTTAGATCAACCTATCTTTCTCATCATAATGCTTCTATTGAATTAAACTTAGAGAGCTTGTTCTAGGTTGTTTAATGGATAGAGATTAAATACAGAGCTTGTTGTTATCTACGGTTGATAACTTCAATGCTGTAATTGGATTACAATTCTATGTTAATTCACAAATTCATATCTTGTGGCAGAGAAAGAACCCTTAACCAAGTGTCTCTCATTGATCTTTCATTCAAATTAACTTCTGTTTTGTTATTCTTAATTTGCATTCTTATTTCATTTAGTTAATCATTCAACAAAACCCCCCCTGTTTAGTTTATCGTTGCTGGAAAATAACGAATTCAATTAGAATCAATCCTCGTGGGAACGATATCTACTTATCAATTTATTACTTGTGCGACTAGTATACTTGCTAGTTTCGAACGCATCAAGTTTTTGGCGCCGTTGCCGGGGAATGATTTTCTAATCAATTTGTTATTCTGTTTTTACTACTGATTCTTGATTGTTATTTCCTGATTTTTTGTGTTTAGGCTTTTATGTCCGAGGGAGAAGGGGATCAGCGACTTAAGAGAATTAAGGAGTTTCTCCAATCCTCGAATTTAAGGCTAAATCGGTCAATTTCAACTCCACCTCCAGAATTTGACCTTGCACGCCACACTTCCCTCCCATCTTCTTGCAGTTCAATCAAATCTGAATCGGAAGCAATGGCGATGGAAAACGATCAGACTCTTAAGGAGTTCGCGGCTCCAATTATTGATCAACAACCGCTATGCATAAGCACCAATTTTGAGATAGTTTTTGAACTTAAATCTGGACTGATTCATCTCTTGCCTACATTTCATGGTTTTGCAGGAGAGGATCCGAACAAACACCTCAAAGAATTTCATGTGGTATCTCAAGTATGAAGCCAACCGGCGTTTCTGAAGAGCAAATTAAATTGAGAGCTTTCCCATTCTCATTAGGCAGGGAGTCGGCAAAAGATTGGTTATACTACCTACCACCAGGTACCATAACACTTGGAATGAGATAAGTAAACTCTTTTTAGAGAAATACTTTCCCACTTCGAAAGTTATAAACATTAAAAAAGATATTAGTGGCATTCGAAAACACAATGGAGAATCACTTCATGAATATTGGGAGAGATTTAGAAGGTTATGTGCTAGCTGTCCAAACTATCAAATTAGTGATGGATTCCTAATTCAATATTTCTATGAGGGTCTCCTACCAATGGAAAGGAGTATCATTGATGCTGCTAGTGGTGGAGCACTGGTTAATAAAACACCGATGTTGCAAGACGTTTGATTAGCGACATGGCAGCAAACTCCCAACAATTCAGCGGCCAATTTGAGCCACAACTACCAA
>SNVD02003840.1:0-18856 GCA_013180625.2 Boswellia sacra
AGTAGTTGTGATTGTGGCTCACATCTTCCTCTGGTTTTACGTCCAGTAACGGCTGAAACGCCTTCTATGAGTCGGGGATTTGCTTCCCATCCAGTTTTCTTATAAACTGGCAAACAGGGTCGTTTTAGTCAGATTCCCTAGACTATAACACTGCAATTCATCACGAAATTGTGTCAATAGATTAAGCACTTCACGCTGAACAAGTCCACAAGAATGTGACTCGAGAGTTAACAAAACATTATCCAGCGACTCATTACTCAAACCATTCTTAATAAAGAAAGTTTATCTTCTCTATTCCTGGACGCAAAACCTAATGAACGACAAGTCTGGTTACAATTCCATCTAGCACATTTATAACATACTTGTAACCTTTTCGCTCTTCGCCTATTGGCGTAGTAGCTCTTTCCTAGACCAGGCATGTATTTTGCGAGATTAATGTCCGGCTCACCGGACAATCTCACCTTGGCTTCCATAAGCCATCGGATATCAGCAGGCACATTTAGGAGCATCAACGCCCAAAGTCTAGTAATCCGTACTTTATAAATTTTGGACACAGCATTTTGAGAAAGTGAGGGAAAATATTTACGAAGGTTCGACAAAAAGATATCGGCATCCATTGAAGAGGAGAAAAGAAGAGATATTACCGATAATACGATCGGGTTTGTTTTTCTCCAAGATATGCACGTTTTAAACCTTCGAACAATGGCTTCAACTCCCGTTTGAATGTTTTCTCAAGTTGCTGCACAAATGAATTCGAAGTACGGAATAATCAAATTAAACAAAAGGAAGGAAAAGAAAAGAGCAGAAACGAAACTAAAGACATATAAAAGAGATAACAACACAATAGCAAACAAAAGTCAAAAACAAGTAAAAAATATATATATATATAAAAACGAATAAAACAGATGGCAAGGAGAGATAAAACCTGGTCAATTTGATGGTCTACGAAAGGAATCTCCTCGAGACACAAAAATTGATCATTATTACCTCATTTTATTTTTCTTTTCTTTTTTTTTTGTTAATTTTTTAAAAACATTGGGTTGCCTCCCAATAAGCGCTTGGTTTAACGTCCTCAGCCCGACGTTGGTTCCATCATGACAGGGTCCAATCTTCGCTGTGCTTCTCTAGTGGGCTTGGATCCTTTTTCCAACAAGATACAGTCCATGCATATGGCTGGGCCTTGGATGTCAACAATCGTCCACCCAATAGCTGTTTGTGATCTCTAAGTACTCGGACGAGTTTCTCTTCTTGTAGTGGTGCAAGGCCCATTTCTATTTTAACTGGCAAAGGCTCATTCTTATCCAAGAATCCATGCTTCAAATGATCTGGAAGAGGCTTAAGCTCCAAGGTAGGGGCTTTCATCATAGAAGGCAGAGTTTTCACATGAGATAAAGAACAGCTTTAGAATGCAGTGAGGGGGTCGTGGGCCGTGGGGGGAACGAGACACATCATACCTATTTGTGGTTATAGCTATGGTATCATCTAAGCTTGCCACAGCTTCCTCCATTTCTTTGGACACTTGTATCAACCTTCTTGATTCCTTGTAATTTTCTGTCCCTATGTGCTCACTAAAAACCACTTCCAATCCATCCTTGTGAGTTAACTCAAAATGTTGTTGTGGCAAAGAATTAATAACATCAACTGCAAAAACAGAATGCAAGTCACTAGGGTACCTCATTGTCTCAAAAATATTGAAACGAATTACCTCGCCATCGAATTCCATGGTGAGAGTGCCATCATGAACATCAATCTTAGTTCGAGCAGTTTTCAAGAATGTTTTCAAGAATGGTCTCCCCAAAAGAATTGGTGTTGGATTAGGAGATGTCTCATCCTCCATTTCAAGAACATAGAAGTCTGCTGGGAAAACCAATTGATTTACCTGCACAAGCACATCTTCCACAACTCCCTTGGGATATGCCTTAGAACGATCAGCAAGTTGAATGGTAATACCAGTTTCCGCAAGAGGTCCAAGATTTAAAGAAGCATAAATAGAATATGGCATGATATTAATAGATGCTCCTAAATCTAACATAGCTCTTTCAAACTTGGTTCTACCAATGGTGCATGGAATGGTGAACGTACCTGGATCTTTGAATTTCGGAGGAATTTTTCTTTGTAGTACAGCTGAAACATTTTCCCCCACGCTTACTTTCTCATTTCCCTTCAACTTTCTCTTGTTGGTGCATAACTCCTTGAGAAATTTTGCATAACGAGGTACTTGCTTAATAGCATCCAGAAGTGGTATATTTACGTCGATCTTGCGAAAAGTTTCTAGGATTTCCTGTTCTTGTTCCTCCTTCTTTGATTTTGCAAATCTGCTAGGAAAAGGTGGAGGAGTAACATATGAAGGAATTTGAGTTTTAAGGTCTACCTTAGAAGATGATGTTTTGTTCATGGTGGAAGTGGTGTAATCCCCTTCATTAGTTTGTGACCTTTTTTGTGGAACTTGTAATTGCTTTCCACTTCTCAAAGTGATTGCACTAGCATTCTCTCTTGGATTGATCACCGTTTGAGAAGATAATTTTTCTGAGTCTTGGCCCTCGAATTTGCTCATGCTAGTAGCCAATTGTCCCATTTGATTTGCCAGGTTTTGGATACTTGCCCCAGTTTCCTACTGGAATTGCATTGTGTTAGTGACAAGTGCATTAACAATATCTTCGAGAGACATACTTGAGTTTTGCGAAGCTGGTTGCGGTGCTGGATGTGGCATTGGTGGTGGTTGCATTTGAAATGGTTGCTGCACTCTAGGTTGATTGAAACTTTGTGGCCGATTTGGTCTCACAGTTGGAGTGATTGGTTGATGATTCCAGTAACTGAAATTATGTTGATCTTCCCATCCAGCATTGTAAGTGCTAGAGAAAGGATCATCCCATTGCCTCGTTTGTCCTGGAAATCCACCCATGGCATTGGCTTGTTCCATATAGTCTTCTTGTAAAGTTGGATACATGTCGATTGGATGCTCCATCGTAGAATATATCCCACATTCATAAGATTTTTGCATATCTCCTACAGCCCATGTTTTCCACAAGAGAGGTTAGCTCAGAAAGTTGTTGTTCAATGTTCGGAGTGCTTACCTCATTTACTCTCCATGGTACTTGTGGCTCAAATCCGCTACTGAATTGATAGAAGTTTAATGCCATGTTATCTAAACACAAACAATCAGAAAAGAAAAACAAAGAAAATATGAATCAACAATGAAAACAAAATAACAAATCGATTAGAAAATCAATCCCCGGCAACGGCGCCAAAAACTTGATGCATTCGAAACTAGCAAGTATACTAGTCGCACAAGTAAAAAAGTGATAAGTAAGATATCGTTCCCACGAGGATTGATTCTAATTGAATTTGTTATTGCCAGCAACAATAAACTAAACAGGGGGGGATTTTTGTTGAATGCTTTACTAAATGAAATAATAATGCAAACGAAGAATAACAAAACAGAAAGTTAATTCGAATGAAAAATCAATGAGAAACACTTGGTTAAGAGTTCATTCTCTGCCACAAGATATGAATTTGTGAATTAACATAGAATTGTAATCCAATTACAGCATTGAGGTTATCAACCGTAGATAACAACAAGCTCTGTTATCCCAATCTTTCCTTACTTTGTTGTTAAATAAAACAAGCTCTTTATTTAATCTCTATCCATTAAACAACCTAGAACAAGCGCTCTAAGTTTAATTCAATAGAAGCATTACGATGAGAAAGATAGGTTGATCTAAGCAATAATCACACAAGTTCGAATTATTTAACCTAGGTCGTATTTTCCAATTGCAATCTCTGATCACAATTTTGCTACTAATGATTGGAAATTCATGACAATTACGGATCAAGATTTCTAATCTAGCAATAGACAACAACAGATTATATTCAGTTGGCCATTCCAAATACAATCAGTAAGCAATCATTAGCATTAGTTATGGGAAAATACAAGCAACTTCAATTAGAGAATTGGATAACAATTTCTTACACAATCAACTCACAAAGTCCATATCAAGGGCTTGAAATCACCCTCAACCAATTCAGATTTAGTTACACATATTCAATCAGAATAACAAATACAATACAGAGAAATTCCAGAATTGAAAAGGAAAGAAAGAACTTAGCAAATTCTTTGAAAATCTTCTTGGTAGATGAATCTTCTTGGAATTGTAGTTCCTCCTCTTTCAAAATCTTCTTTCTCATTCAAGAACTCCAAGGGATGAGAGAAATCCAGAAATGCAGCCTCCTCCCACGTTTTCCCCCCTTCAAGTTATCAAAATAAAACCCTAAAATGTGTTTAAATACTCTGCTACAGTGACTTGCTACAGTGTCCCCGTATTATACATGCTACAGTGACTTGTGGAATTATATTTCTATACATCTCACACTGTTTTGATTACAACTTTTGGTACACTGAATGGATTTATAAACCGTAAATTTCTTCAAAAAATAGACTTCGAGAGCTTTCCAACGGTATATAACATGTCATCGGGTTCATTGTATATCAATACAATTAAATCCGAGATGATCACTGACTAGCAGAGGTGAAAATGAAGGGTTTTACTCCATTTTTGTGCAAGTTGCTCCAAAACTCCTACAAATAACAAAACAACACAAAAACATAAAAATACCAAGGAATATAGCAAAGAAACATGGACGAATTGATATAAAAGTAATACATAAAATAGACACCTATCAATGAGGTACCCTAGTGACTTGCATTCTGTTTTTGCAGTTGATGTTATTGATTCTTTGCCACAACAACATTTTGAGTTAACTCACAAGGATGGATTGGAAGTGGTTTTAGTGAGCACATAGGGACAAAAAATTACAAGGAATCAAGACGGTTGATACAAGTGTCCAAAGAAATGGAGGAAGCTGTGGCAAGCTTAGATGATACTCTAGCCATAACCACAAATAGGTATGATGTTTCGTGCATCAATTGCATATATCTAATGTGAAACTTCTGCCTTCTATGATGAAAGCCCCCTACCTGGAGCTTAGCCTCTTCCAGATCATTTGAAAAGCATGGATTCTTGGATAATAAGAATGATCCTTGCTAGTAAAATAATAGAAATGGGCCTTGCACCACTACAAGAAGAGAAACTCGTACAAGTAATTAGAGATCACAAAATAACTATTGGGTGGACGATTGCTAACATCCAAGGCCCAGCCATATGCATACAACAATTATTGTTGGAAAAAGGATCCAAGCCCACTAGAGAAGCACAGCGGAGATTGGACCCTGCCATGATGGAAACCAACGCGGGCTGAGGACGTTAAACCAAGCGCTTATTGGGAGGCAACCCAATGTTTTTAAAAAAATAAATAAAAAAGAAAAGAAAAATAAAATAAGGTAATATTGATCGATTTTTATGTCTCGAGGAGATTCCTTTCATAGGCCATCAAATTGATCAGGCTTTATCTCTCTTTGCCATCTGTCTTATTTGTTTTTATATTTCTTTTACTTGTTTTTGACTTTTGTTTGCTATTGTGTTGTTATCTCTTTTATGTGTCTTTAGTTTCGTTTCTGCTCTTTTCTTTTCCTTCCTTTTGTTTAATTTGATTATTCTGTACTTTGAGCTCATTTGTGCAACAGATTGAGGAAACATCGAAACAAGAATTGAAGCCATTGTTCGAAGGTTTGAAACGTGCATATCTGGGAGAAGAACAAACTCAATCGCATTATCGGTAATATCTCTCCATTTCTTCTCTTTAATGGATGCTGATATCTTTCTATCGAACCTTCGTAAATATTTCCCTTCACTTCCTCAAAATGCTGTGTTTAAAATTTATAAAGTACGGATGACTAGACTTTGGGCGTTGATGCTTCTAAATGTGCATGCGGATATCCGATGGCTTATCGAAGCCAAGGTGAGATTGTCCGGTGAGTCGGACATTAATCTCGCAAAAAACATGCCTGGTCTAGGAAAGAGCTACTACGCCAAGAGGCGAAGAGCGAAAAGGTTACAAGTATGTTATAAATGTGCTAGATGAATTGTAACCAGACTTGTCGTTCATTAGGTTTTGCGTCCAGGAATAGAGAAGATAAACTTTCATTTATTAAGAATGGTTGGAGTAATGAGTCGCTGGATAATGTTTTGTTAACTCTCGAGTCACATTCTTGTGGACTTGTTCAGCGTGAATTGCTTAATCTATGAACACAATTTCGTGATGAATTGCAGTTTTATAGTCTAGGGAATCTGACTAAAAACGACCCTGTTTGCCAGTTTATAAGAAAACTGGATGGGAAGCAAATCCCCGACTCATAGAAGGCGTTTCAGCTGTTACTGGACGTAAAACCAGAGGAAGATGTGAGCCACAATCACAACTACTTGTATATTTGATGTGTGTTGTTGTCGTAGAATTTTTTTTTCTTGTTTCGTTTGATCTGATTTTCAATGTTGTTTTTGTGTTGTTGTTGTTTGTTGATTTTGTTTGTTTTAATTTCAAGTTTTCTTTTTGACAAACCATATGAATACCCTATGGCATAAGTACACGTGGGAGACAAGTGTGGAGGTTTTGTCAACCTCCACCGAAAGTGTATCTCTATTTTTTATGCTTCACGTGGGAGACAAGTGTGGGGGTTTGGTCAAACTAGACGAAAGCATAATACTTCGTTTTTTCAAATCTTGGCGGGATAAATCTGACCATAGAGCACAATCCCCACAAAATTATGTCCACGGTCAAATTTGAGAGTTTTACGTGTGTATTATATCCATGCTGTAATTATTGTTTGAAATGTAATTTATAACCCTGTCTCTTATACACATCTTCTAAGTGTGGGGGAATTTGATAGGTGTCTATTTATGTATTACTTTTATATCAATTCGTCCATGTTTCTTTGATATATTCCGTGGTATTTTTATGTTTTTGTGTGTTTTGATGTTTGTAGGAGTTTTGGAGCAACTTGCACAAAAATGGAGTAAAACCCTTCATTTTCACCTCTGCTAGTCAGTGATCTTCTCGGATTTAATTGTATTGATATACAATGAACACGAAGACATATTATATACCGTTGGAAAGCTCTCGAAGTCTATTTTCTGGAGAAATTTACGGTTTATAAATCCATTTAGTGTACCAAAAGTTTAATCAAAACAGTGTGAGAAGTATAGAAATGTAATTCCACAAATCACTGTAGCATGTATAATACGGGACACTGTAGCAGGTTATTATAGCAGAGTATTTAAACACATTGTAGGGTTTTATTTTCATAACTTGAAGAGGGGAGAACGTGGTGGAGGCTGCAGCTCTGGAATTCTTTCATCTCCTGGAGTTCTGGAAGGAGAAAGGAAGCTTGGGAAGAGGAAGAACTACAATCAAAGAGAATTACATCAAATTTGCTAAGTTTTTCCCTTCCCTTTCATTTTCTAGAATGTCTCCATGTTGTATTGTATTTACCACGTTCTTAAACATGTGTAACTGAATCTGAATTGGTTGAGGGTGATTTCGAAGCCCCTGATATGGTTTTTGTAAGTTGATTGTGCAAGAAGTTGTTATCCAATTCTCTAATTGAAGTTGCTTGTATTTTCCAATATCTAATGCTTATGATTGCTTGTTGATTGTATTTGGGGTGGCCAACTGAATATAATATGGTTGTTGTCTATTGCTAGATTAGAAATCTTGATCCGTAATTGTCTTGAATTTCTAATCCTTAGTAGCAAAATTGTGATCAGAGATTGCAATTGGAGAATACAACCTAAGTTAAATAATCCGAGCTTGTGTGTTTATTGCTTAGATCATCCTATCTCTCTTATCGTAATGCATCTATTGAATTAAATTTAGAGAGCTTGTTCTAGGGTGTTTAATGGATAGAGATTAAATAAAGAGCCTGTTTTGTTTAACAACAAAGTAAGGAAAGATTGGATAACAGAGCTTGTTGTTATCTACGGTTGGTAATTTCAATGGTGTAATTGGATGACAATTCTACAATTAATTCGCAAATCCATATCTTGTGGTAGAGAAGGATCCCTTAATCAGGTTTCTCTCATTGATTTTTCAATCTGTTTAAATTTGCATTGTGTTATTCTTTACTTGCATTAATATTTCATCTAGTTAATTAATCAACAAAACCCCCCCTCATTTTAGTTTATTGTTGCTTTCGAATAACAACTTCAATTAGAATCAATCCTCGTGGGAACGATATCTTACTCATCACTTTATTACTTGTGCGACTAGTATACTTGCTAGTTTCGAAAGCATCAAGTTTTTGGCGTCGTTGCCGGGGATTGATTTTCTAATCGATTTGTTATTTTGTTTTCTTTGTTGATTCATATTTTATTTGTTTTTCTTTTCTGATTGTTTGTGTTTAGACAACATGGCAGTAAACTTCTATCAATTCAGTAGCGGATTTGAGCCACAAGTACCATGGAGAGTAAATGAGGTAAGCACTCCGAACATTGAAAACCAACTTTTTGAGCTAACCTCTCTTGTGGAAAACATGGCTGTAGGAGATATGCAAAAATCTTATGAATGTGGGATATATTTTACGATGGAGCATCCAATCGACATGTATCCAACTTTACAAGAAGAATATATGGAACAAGCCAATGCCATGGGTGGATTTCCAGGACAAACGAGGCAATGGTATGATCCTTTCTCGAGCACTTACAATGCTGGATGGGAAGATCAACATAATTTCAGTTACTGGAATCATCAACCAATCACTCCAAATGTGATACCAAATCGGCCACAAGGTTTCAATCAACCTAGAGTGCAGCAACCTTTTCAAATGCAACCAACACCAATGCCACATCCAGCACCGCAACCAGCTTCACAAAACTCAGGTATGTCTCTCCAGGACATTGTTAATGCACTTGCCACTAACACAATGCAATTCAAGCAGGAAACTGGGGCAAGTATCCAAAACCTGGCAAATCAAATGGGACAATTGGCCACTAGCATGAGCAAATTCGAGGGCCAAGACTCAGAAAAATTATCTTCTCAAACGGTGATCAATCCAGGAGAGAATGTTAGCTGTCTCTTATACACATCTAGATGTGTATAAGAGACAGGGTGGAGAGCAATTAGATATCTTGCCAAGGAAATCACAAACTAATGAAGGAGATGACACCACTTCCACCATGAACAAAACACTGACTTCTCAGGTAAATCCTATAACTCCAATTCCTTCATATGTTTCTCCTCTACTTTTTCCTAGTAGATTTGCAAAATCGAAGGAGGAACAAGAACAAGAAATCCTGGAAACTTCTCACAAAATCGAGATAAATATACCACTTCTGGATGCTATCGAGCAAGTACCTCATTATACAAAATGTCTCAAGGAGTTATGCACCAGCAAACGAAAGTTAAAAAGAAATGAGAAAGTAAGTGTGGGGGAAGATGTTTCAGCTGTATTGCAAAGGAAAATTCCTCCAAAGTGCAAAGATCCAGGTACGTTCACCATTACATGTACCATTGGGAAAACTAAGTTTGAAAGAGCTATGTTATATTTAGAAGCATTTATTAATATCATGCCATATTCTATTTATGCTTCTTTAAATCTTGGACTTCTTGCGGAAACTGGTATTACCATTCAACTTGCTGACCGTTCTAATGCATATCCCAAGGGAGTTGTGGAAGATGTGCTTGTGCAGGTGAATCAATTGGTTTTCCGAGCAGATTTCTATGTTCTTGAAATGGAGGATGAGACATCTCCTAATTCAACACCAATTCTTTTGGGGAGACCATTCTTGAAAACTGCTCGAACTAAGATTGATGTTCATGATGGCACTCTCACCATGGAATTCGATGGCGAGGTGATTCGTTTCAATATTTTTGAGACAATGAGGTACCTTAGTGACTTGCATTCTGTTTTTGCAGTTGATGTTATTGATTCTTTGCCACAAAAACATTTTGAGTTAACTCACAAGATGGATTGATAGTCAGAGTTTAGTGAGCATATAGGCACAGAAAATTCCAATGAGTCAGGAATTTTGATACAAGTGTCCAAAGAAATGGAGGAAGCTGTGGCAAGCTTAGATGAGACCATAGCTATAACCACAAATAGGTATGTGATGCGTTCGAAACTAGCAAGTATACTAGTCGCACAAGTAATAAAGTGATGAGTAAGATATCGTTCCCACGAGGATTGTTGATCTAATTGAATTTGTTATTCGAAACAACAATAAATAAATGATAGGGTTCCTATTTATGCTTATTACTTTTAAATCAAATTCGTCCATGTTTCTTTGCTATATTCCTTGGTATTTTTATGTTTTTGTGTGGTTTGGATGTTTGTAGGAGTTTTGGAGCAACTTGCACAAAAATGGAGTAAAACCCTTCATTTTCACCTCTGCTAGTCAGTGATCTTCTCGGATTTAATTGTATGGATATACAATGAAACCGACGACATGTTATATACCGTTGGAAAGCTCTCGAAGTCTATTTTCTGGAGAAATTTACGGCTTATAAATCCATTCAGTGTACCAAAAGTTGTAATCAAAACAGTGTGAGATGTATAGAAATATAATTCCACAAGCACTGTAGCATGTATAATACGGGGCACTGTAGCAAGTCACTGTAGCAGAGTATTTAAACACATTTTAGGGTGTTATTTTCATAACTTGAAGAGGGGAGAACGTGGTGGAGGCTGCAGCTCTGGAATTCTTTCATCTCTTGGAGTTCTTAAAGGAGAAAGGAAGCTTGGAAAGAGGAAGAACTACAATCCAAAGAGAATTACATCAAATCTGCTAAGTTTTTCCCTTCCCTTTCATTTTCTGGAATGTCTCCATGTTGTATTGTATTTACCACGTTCTTAAACATGTGTAACTGAATCTGAATTGGTTGAGGCTGATTTCAAAGCCCCTGATATGGTTTTTGTAAGTTGATTGTGCAAGAAGTTGTTATCCAATTCTCTAATTGAAGTTGCTTGTATTTTACCATGTCTAATGCTTATGATTGCTTGCTGGATTGTATTTGGGTGGCCAACTGAATATAATCTGGATATTGTCTATTGCTAGACTAGAAATCTTGATCCGTAATTGTCTTGAAGTTCTAATCATTAGTAGCAAAATTGTGATCAGAGATGCAATTGGAGAATACAACCTAAGTTAAATAATCCGAGCTTGTGTGTTTATTGCTTAGATCAACCTATCTTTCTTATAGTAATGCATCCATTGAATTAAATTTAGAGAGCTTGTTCTAGATTGTTTAATGGATAGAGATTAAATAAAGAGCTTGTTTTATTTAACAACAAAGTAAGGAAAGATTGTGATAATAGAGCTTGTTATTATCTACGGTTGATAACTTCAATGCTGTAATTAGATGACAATTCTACAATTAATTCGCAAATCCATATCTTGTGGTAGAGAAGGATCCCTTAACCAGCTTTCTCCCATTGATTTTTTCATTCAAATTTACTTTCTGTTTTGTTATTCTTTACTTGCATTCTTATTTCATTTAGAAAAGCATTCAACAAAAACCCCCCCTGTTTAGTTTATTGTTGCTGGAAATAACAAATTCAATTAGAATCAATCCTCGTGGGAACGATATCTACTTATCACTTTATTACTTTTGCGACTAGTATACTTGCTAGTTTCGAACGCATCAAGTTTTTGGCGCCGTTGCCGGGGATTGATTTTCTAATCAATTTGTTATTCTTTTTTTACTACTGATTCTTGATTGTTATTTCTTGATTGTTTGTGTTTAGGCTTTTATGTCCGAGGGAGAAGCGGATCAGCGACTTAAGAGAATTAAGGAGTTTCTCCAATCCTCGAATTTAAGACTAAATCGTTCAATTTCAACTCCACCTCCAAAATTTGACTTTGCACGACATACTTCCCTCCCATCTTCTTGCAATTCAATCAAATCTGAATCGGAAGCAATGGCGATGGAAAACGATCAGACTCTTAAGGAGTTAGCGGCTCCAATTATTGATCACAACCGCTATGCATAAGCACCAATTTTGAGATAGATTTTGAACTTAAATCTGGACTGATTCATCTCTTGCCTACATTTCATGGTTTTGCAGAGAGGATCCTGATCAAATCCTCAGAGAATTTCTTTCATGTGGTGATGCTCAAGTATAAGCCAACTGGCGTGGCTGGGAGCAAATAATTGAGAGCTTTTCCTTCTCATTAGCTTCGGCGAAAGATTGGCTATCGTCTACCATCGTGTACATACCCGTGGAATGAGATCAAAGTAAACTCTTTTAGAGAATACTTTCCCACTGTCGAAAGTTATAAACAATTAAAAAAGATATTAGTGGCCTATCTACAACACAATGGAGAATCACGTCATGAATATTGGGAGAGATTTAGAAGGTTATGTGCTAGCTGTCCAAACCATCAAATTAGTGATGGACTCCTAATTCAATATTTCTATGAGGGTCTCCTACCAATTGAAAGGAGTATCATTGATGCTGCTAGTGGTGGAGCACTAGTTAATAAAACACCGGAAGTTGCAAGGCATTTGATTAGCGACATGGCAACGAACTCCCAACAATTCAACAGCCAATTTGAGCCACAACTACCAAGGAGAGTAAATGAGGTAAGTACCCCGAACATTGAAAAACAACTTTCTGAGCTTACCTCTCTTGTAAAAAAAATGGCTGTAGGACATATGCATCAATCTTATGTATGTGGAGTATATTCTACCACGGAGCATCCAACCGACATGTGTCCAACTTTGCAAGAAGGAGATACTGAACAAGCCAATGCCATGGGTGGATTTCTAGGACAACCAAGCCAAAGTTACAGTAATCATCAACCAATCACTCAAAATGCCATACCAAATCAGCCACCAGGTTTCAATCAATCAAGAGTGCGGTAAAAAAAAAAAAAAAAAAAAAAAAGAAAAAAAAAACAAAAAAAAAAAACAATCATTTCAAATGGAACCACAACCAGCACCACAACTAGCTCCACAAAACTCAGGTAATGGATCTCCAGGACATTGTTAAAATACTTGCTACTAACACAATGCAATTTCAGCAGGAAACTAGGGCAAGTATCCAAAACCTGGAAAATCAAATGGGACAATTGGCTACTAACATGAGCAAATTCGAGAGCAAGAGCTTAGAAAAATTACCTTCTCAGATAGTGATCAATCCAAGAGAGAATGCTAGTGCAATCACTTTGAGAAGTGGAAAGCAATTACAAGTTCCACAAAAAAGGTCACAAACTAATGAAGGGGATGACACCACTTCCAACATGAACAAAACATCATCTTCTAAGGTAGACCTTAAAACTCAAATTCCTTCATATGTTACTCCTCCACCTTTTCCTAGCAGATTTGCAAAATCAAAGAAGGAGGAACAAGAACAGGAAATCTTGGAAACTTTTCGCAAGATCGAGGTAAATATACCACTTCTGGATGCTATTAAACAAGTACCTCGTTATGCAAAATTTCTCAAGGAGTTATGCACCAACAAGAGGAAGTTGAAAGGAAATGAGAAGGTAAGTGTGGGTGAAAATGTTTCAGCTGTATTGCAAAGAAAAATTCCTCCGAAATGCAAAGAGCCAGGTACGTTCACCATTCCATGCACCATTGGCAATACCAATTTTGAAAGAGCTATGTTAGATTTAGGAGCATCAATTAATGTCATGCCCTATTCTATTTATGCTTCCTTGAATCTTGGACCCCTTGCGGAAACTGGTATTGTAATTCACCTTGCTGATCGTTCTAATGCATATCCCAAGGGAGTTGTGGAAGATGTGCTTGTGCAGGTGAATCAATTGGTTTTTCCAGCAGACTTTTATGTTCTGGAAATGGAGGATGAAACGTATCCCAATCCAACACCAATTCTTTTAGGGAGGCCTATGCGTTCGAAACTATCAAGTATACTAGTCGCACAAGTAATAATTGATAAGTAAGATTCGTCCCCGAGGATTGATTCTAATTGAATTTTGTTATCGAAAGCGAAAACAGATAATGTGGGGTTTTTGTTTGTTTATTACTAATCAATTCGAAAGCAAATGAAGAATAATACAATGCAAAGTTAAATCAATTGAGAGATACACAATGAAAGAAATCTGGTTAATGGATCATTCTCTACCACAAGATATGGATTTGAGAATTAATCATAGAATTATCATCCAATTACACCATTGAAATGATCAACCGTAGATAACAACAAGCTCTGTTATCCCAATCTTTCCTTACTTTGTTGTTAAATAAAACAGGCTCTTTATTTAATCTCTATCCATTAAACAACCTAGAACAAGCTCTCTAAATTTAATTCAATGGATGCATTACGATAAGAAAGATAGTTTGATATAAGCAATAAACACACAAGCTCGGATTATTTAACTTAGGTTGTATTCTCCACTTGCAATCTCTGATCACAATTTTGCTACAAAGGATTAGAAATTCAAGACAATTACGGATCAAGATTTCTACTCTAGCAATAGACAACAACCAGATTATATTCAGTTGGCCATTCCAAATACAATCCGCAAGCAATCATAAGCATTAGATATGGGAAAATACAAGCAACTTCAATTAGAGAATTGGATAACAATTTCTTACACAATCAACTCACAAAATCCATATCAAGGGCTTTGAAATCACCCTCACCAATTCAGATTTAGTTACGCATATTCAATCAGAATAACAAATACAATACAGAGAAATTCCAGAATTGAAAAGGAAAGAAAGAACTTAGCAAATTCTTTGAAAATCTTCTTTGTAGATGAATCTTCTTGGAATTGTAGTTCCTCCTCTTTCAAAATCTTCTTCTCCTTCAAGAACTCCAAGGGATGAGAGAAATCCAGAAATGCAGCCTCCTCCCACGTTCTCCCCTCTTCAAGTTTATGAAATAAAACCCTAAAATGTGTTTAAATACTCTGCTACAGTAATGTGCTACAGTGTCCCGTATTATACATGCTACAGTGATGTGTGGAATTACATTTCTACACTTCTCACACTGTTTTGATTACAACTTTCGGTACACTGAATGGATTCATAAGCCGTAAATTTCTCCAAAAAGTAGACTTCGAGAGCTTTTCAACGGTATATGATATGTCATCGGGTTCATTGTATATCAATACAATTAAATTCGAGAAGATGGTTGACTAGCAGAGGTGAAAATGAAGGGTTTTACTCCATTTTTTGTGCAAGTTGCTCCAAAACTCCTACAAACATCAAAACCACACAAAAACATAAAAATACCAGGAATATAGCAAAGAAACATGGACGAATTGATATGAAAATGATATATAAATAGACACTTATCAAATTCCCCCACACTTAGACTTTGCTAGTCCTCGAGCAACTACGACAATATGAAATAAAACTAAACCGAAACAGAATCAACAAAAAAAATTAAACACACAAATGCTTTATCTTGCAAATAGGCCTCAAAGATTGTACTTAATTATAACCCAAGGAAAACTTCAAAATAATGCACATGATCAACAATTTTATCCGAAAGATTAGTTTCGCTTCACTTCAATTCCTCAAGTGTGTGTGTGTAGAGCCATTCTCACCTAATCACTTGTAACCCGGATGAGTTTATGCATAAAATGAATCATATTTAATATTGAAGATGTGTGTATAAATGAACTCCATAGGCCTGCTTTTCAAGTCACTCTCCACTAATGTAGACATGCATAACACCAAGGATCAAGTAGGAATTTATTAAGCTTGTAACGTTTGGCTTGGGTGAAGGTATGATAAAGGATAATAATTTGGCTCAAATCACCCACAAACACATAAATCATTCAAGACTATGTATAGCTCAACCCTATAACACAACTTCATTTCAATTCACCAGGTTACTCCCCCAAACTTATTTAGAATACTCAATCTTTTTTTTTTTTTGCAGAAAACAAAAGAAAACTACACCCCCACACTTTGTTGTTTCATTCTTTTCAAAAACACTTAAGGGTATAGATCTCTTATTCTTCTTCTTTTGTTCTTTTTTTTTCTTTTTTTTCTTTTTTTTATTACACTTCTCCTCCCCCACACTTAAACAACACATTGTCCTCAATGTGTAAGTACGTGGACGATAAGTACAGATTGGCTTTTTTTTTTCTTTTTTTTTTTACAAACATAATAGAACTCACTTGCATTGCTCATAACACATCCCAACCTCCTCTAACTTCCCATAACCAGAACATAGCTCAGAATTTAATTGTGAATGATCGACATGCTCATAGGTAAGGGATAAACTGTTTGGAATAAATTCATTTGAGGTTAGGAAATCTTTTAGTGATTTAACAAAGAAAAAGGCTTACAAAGGCTCAAAGGGGTAACTAGGGATCAATTTCAGTCAAGGTTGGCTATTAAGGCTCAAACGGTCCAAAGATGGCCTAAATCATTTCCCCAATGTTGCACAGTCTAGGATTTCGCCTTGAGTGACCCTCAAACAAGTTCTAGAATTCATTGAAATCTGAAGAAACATTTAAATTACATAAACTTTCTCTAAGTGAACAAATAACTCAGTGATAATAGCTCAGTGCTCAATTTTGCGTAAGGAATCAAAAGCAAAGCGAAAACCAATAAACATTTCAAGCACACAGATCCATGCATCAGGTATCATTTTCCAAGAGTTATTCTTAATTCAATCATTATCTTATCATCGACCCACAAAATGCAAGAAAAGAGGAACGTGGCGTTGTTACACCTGAGTCAAGATTGTATATTTCAACAATCCTTAGGACCAGTAGCCCGCAGACTTAAGGTTTCCAGCCTATATACCTTTATTATGAAAGAACAAAACAAGAAACACGACACTTCACACAACATGAAATAAACAAACTACAGATTTATTGAGAGAGAATGCGTTTCAAGAGTTAAGAAACCCTATATTTTTTTTTTTGCTTCCCCCCCCCCCCCCCCTGCCATTCCCAGGTTTTTCCACAATGTTTTTTTTTTTTCGAATCGAAACTGATAAAGACAAAAACACACAACACTCGAAATTTACTGAACACAACTTACTCAGAAAATAAAAAGTCCAACAAATCAGCAAACACAACAATTCGTTAGAATGGGTCTAAAAAGTTTAGAAGTTAGCCCTCTTATTCAGCCCTTATGGATTGAAGAGATCCAGAATGCTTTTCAAGAGAACTTGAACTTTTTTAGCCACCACTCTAAAAACCGAGATTAGAAAATATTACCTGGGACGAAAGAAATAACCTGAAAAAGCTCAAAAGAAACGACATGAAAAATCTCAAATAAACACACTAAAAAGAAAGCAAACAAAAACAAAGCAAACCAGCAGATAGAGATTACAGATGGAGTGTTAAATCCAGTTTACGCCTCTTATTTCCTTCTCCAAACCAATCTATCCGAGCCATTGTTGAATCAGGCGAATAGACAAATGCTTGTAATTTGTCAATTAACTCCCCTGCAGTTGAAGCTGTAACCAGGATTTGCCTCGCCGACTGTGAGATGAAGTTTTTTTCTATTTCGGTAGGGGTTGCTCGATGCAGATTTATTGCCCCAAGATTTGAAAAAATGAGATATGCTTTCGGCGAGGTTTGACAAAACCTACACACTTGTCTCCCACGTGAAGCATGGAAAGTAAAGATATACTTTCGGCGGAGGTTGACAAAACCTCCACACTTGTCTTTCACGTGTGCTTATATCATGGGGTAGTCATCTGGTTTGTCAAAAAGAAAACTTGAAATTAAAACAAACAAAATCAACAAACAACAACAACACAAAAACAACATTGATAATCAGATCAAACGAAACAATAAAGAAATAAAATTCGACAACAACAACACACATTCAAATATACAAGTAGTTGTGATTGTGGCTCACATCTTCCTCTGATTTTACGTCCAGTAACGGCTGAAACGCCTTCTATGAGTCGGGGATTTGCTTCCCATCCAGTTTTCTTATAAACTGGCAAACAGGGTCGTTTTTAGTCAGATTCCCTAGGCTATAACACTGCAATTCATCACAAAATTGTGTCCATAGATTAAGCAATTCACGCTGAACAAGTCCACAAGAATGTGACTCAAGAGTTAATAAAACATTATCCAGCGACTCATTACTCAGACCATTCTTAATAAATGATAGTTTTATCTTCTCTATTTCTGGACACAAAACCTAATGAACGACAAGTCAGGTTACAATTCCATCTAGCACATTTATAACGCACTTGTAACCTCTTTGCTCTTCGCCTCTTGGCGTAGTAGCTCTTTCCTAGACCAGGCATGTATTTTGCGAGATAAATGTCCGGCTTACCGGACAATCTCACCTTGGCTTCGATAAGCCATCGGATATCAGCAGGCACATTTAGGAGCATCAACGCCCAAAGTCTAGTCATCCGTACTTTATAAATTTTTAACACAGCATTTTGAGGAAGTGAAGGGAAATATTTACGAAGGTTCGACAGAAAGATATCGGCATCCATTGAAGAGGCGAAAAGAAGAGATATTACCGATAATGCGATCGGGTTTGTTTTTCTCCAAGATATGCACGTTTCAAACCTTTGGCAAATGACTTCACTTCCGTTTAGATGTTTCCACAAGCTGCTGCACAAATGAGCTCAAAGCACAGAGTAATCAAATTAAACAAAAGAAAGGAAAAGAAAAGAGCAAAACGAAACTAAAGACACATAAAAGAGATAACAACACAATAGCAAACAAAAGTCAAAAACAAGTAAAACATATAAAAACAAATGAGACAGATGGCAAAGAGAGATAAAACCTGATCAATTTGATGGCCTACGAAAGGAATCTCCTTGAGACACAAAAATCGATCATTATTACATCATTTTATTTTTCTTTTCTTCTTTTTTTTATTTTTCAAAAACATTGGGTTGCCTCCCAATAAGCGCTTGGTTTAACGTCCTCAGCCCGACGTTGGTTCCATCATGGGAGGGTCCAATCTCTGCTGAGCTTATCTAGTAAGCTTGGATCCTTTTTCCAACAAGAATTGTTGCATGCATATGGTTGGGCCTTGCATGTTAGCAATCGTCCAC
>SNVD02003841.1:0-18643 GCA_013180625.2 Boswellia sacra
TTATCACTGAGTTATTTGTTCACTTAGAGAAAGTTTATGTAATTTAAATGTTTCTTCAGATTTTAATGAATTCTAGAACTTGTTGATGGTCACTCGAGGCGAAATCCTAGGCTGTGCAACATTGGGGAAATGATTTAGGCCATCTTTGGACCGTTTGAGCCTTAATAGCCAACCTTAACAGAAATTGATCCCTAGTTACCCTTTGAGCCTCTTAAGCCTTTTTCTTTGTTAACTCACTAAAAGATTTCTTAACCTTAAATGAATTTGTTCCAAACAGTTTATCCCTTAACTACGAGCATGTAGATCATTCACAATTAAATTCTGAGCTATGTTCTGGTTTTGGGAAGTTAGAGGAGGTTGGGATGTGTCATGAGTAATGCAAGTGAGTTCTATTATTTTATAAAAAAAAAAAAAAAAAGAAAAAAAAAAGTCAATCTGTACTTATCGTCCACGTACTTACACATTGAGGACAATGTGTTGTTTAAGTGTGGGGGAGGGGAAGTGTAATAAAAAAAAAAAAGAAGAAAAAAAAAGAAGAAGAAGAATAAGAGATCTATACCCTTAAGTGTTCTTAAAAAGAATGAAACAACAAAGTGTGGGGGTGTAGTTTTCTTTTGTTTTCTGCAAAAAAAAGAAAAAAAAAAAAGATTGAGTGTTCTAAATAAGTTTGGGGGAGTAACCTGGTGAATTGAAATGAAGTTGTGTTATAGGGTTGAGCTCTACATAGTCTTGAATGATTTATGTGTTTGTGGGTGATTTGAGCCAAATTATTATCCTTTATCATACCTTCACCCAAGCCAAACGTTACAAGCTTAATAAAGTCCTACTTGATCCTTGGTGTTGTGCATGTCTACATTAGTGGAGAGTGACTTGAAAAGCAGGCCTATGGAGTTCATTTATACACACATCTTCAATATTAAATATGATTCATTTTTATGCATAAACTCATCCGGGTTACAAGTGATTAGGTGAGAATGGCTCTACACACACACACTTGAGGAATTGAAATGAAGCGAAACTAATCTTTGCGATAAAATTCTTGATCAAGTGCATTATTTTGAAGTTTTCCTTGGGTTATAATTAAGTACAATCTTTGAGGCCTATTTGCAAGTTGAAGTATTTGTGTGTTTTATTTTTTCTTTGATTCTGTTTCGGTTTAGTTTTGTTTCATATTTTAGTTGCTCGAGGACTAGCAAAGTCTAAGTGTGGGGGAATTTGATAGGTGTCTATTTATATATCATTTTCATATCAATTCGTCCATGTTTCTTTGCTATATTCCTTGGTATTTTTATGTTTTTGTGTGTTTTGATGTTTGTAGGAGTTTTGGAGGAACTTGCACAAAAATGGAGTAAAACCCTTCATTTTCACCTCTGCTAATCAACCAATTTCTCGAAGTTGATTGTATCGATATACAATTAACCGGATAACATGCTATATACCATTGAAAAGCTCTCGAAGTCTATTTTCTGGCGAAATTTACGGTTCACGAATTTATGTAGTGTACCGAAAGTTGTGATAAAAATGGTATGAGAAGTGTATATTTGTAATTCCATATATCACTGTAGCATGTTATTAAATACGGGGCACTGTAGTAAGTTACTGTAGTAGAGTATATAAACACATTTTAGGGTTTAATTTTCATAACTTGAAGAGGGGAGAACGTGGAGGAGGCTGCATCTTTGGATTTCTCTCATCTCTTAGAGTTCTTGAAGGAGATTGAAGGCTTGGAAAGAGGAAGAACTACAATCTTGACAGATTTTCATCAAATTTGCTAAGTTTTCCCTTTCCCTTTCATTTTCTGGAATGTCTCCATATTGTATTATATTTGTATTGTTTCTGAATATGTGTAACTAAATCTGATTTGGTTGAGGGTGATTTCAAAGCCCTTGATATGGTTTTTGTGAGTTGATTGTGCAAGAAGTTATTATCAAATTCTCTAATTGAAGTTGCTTGTATTTTCCCATGTTTAATGCTTATGATTACTTGCTGATTGTATTTGGGTGGCCAACTGAATATAATCTGGATATTGTCTATTGCTAGATTAGAAATCTTGATCCGTAATTGTCTTGAATTTCTAATCATTAGTAGCAAAATTGTGATCAGAGATTGCAATTGGAGAATACAACCTAAGTTAAATAATCCGAGCTTGTGTGTTTATTGCTTAGATCAACCTATCTTTCTTATCGTAATGCATCCATTGAATTAAACTCAGAGAGCTTGTTCTAGGTTGTTTAATGGATAGAGATTAAATAAAGAGCCTGTTTTATTTAACAACAAAGTAAGGAAAGATTGGGATAACAGAGCTTGTTGTTATCTACGGTTGATAATTTCAATGGTGTAATTGGATGAAAATTCTGTGATTAATTTGCAAATCCATATCTTGTGGTAGAGAATAATCCATTAACCAGATTTCTTTCATTGTGTATTTCTCAATTGATTTAACTTTGCATTGTATTATTCTTCATTTGCTTTCGTAATGAGTTTAGTTAATCAATCAACAAAACCCCCCATTTATTCTGTTTTCACTTTCGAATAACAAATTTAATTAGAATCAATCCTCGTGGGAACGATATCTTACTCATCACTTTATTACTTGTGCGACTAGTATACTTGCTAGTTTCAAACGCATCAATCCGATCCAAACTAACTTATGAATTGATTTTAGTTTACAAGTTGGGTTGGATTAGGTTTCCGTGTGTTGACGGGCAAGTCGGGTTTGGTCCAGAAAAGGCATTTGCCCCTTTTGAGCCGAGAAAAATATTGAAAATTTTATACATATGCTTTTTAAATCTTTTTTGTAAATAAAATTCTTTAAACTAACCATCACCGTCCATTAGCGATTAATTTGTTTTGTTTCTTATGCATCCATATGTATATAATTTTAAGGTAAGTTATTTTTGAATATATTTATATGTGGAGTTTAAAATTTTAATTATTTTTCATATATGAGAGTTTACTATCTTTAATATTGCTTATATATACGTATGAGTGATGCTATTTGCAACTCATTTCCCATCTAAACAGCTCCATCTCTTCATTTGATGGAGATAAAATTGAAAAAAAAAAAACATCATCTCTATATGCAATTGGTATTTCTGACTATGTATTATATTTCCCAGAAAATAACTAAATGGCAATTGTTTTACGATTTAAAACAAAACTAGACTCCCGAACATAACACTCGAAAAATTGTGTGCTCACATCACCCTCGTATCACGACTTTTGCACCAAAAAATGCAAATCGAATGACATGTGTCACATGACGTGAAAATGAAAGGCCATCGAAAAAGATATCTCAAATCTAATACATGCTGCAGAAAAGAAAACTTCATGAAGTCAAGTTAACATAAAGAGATGATGCCACATGGATCAAAATGAACGTGTCAGATTCATCACACATACACATACCAGGATAAATAGAGGTAAATTTAACTTAGAAGGGGTTGAACAAATATTTTCTTTGCAAGCACGAAGTGTTAAAAAAAAGGATATACTAATTCATATATCCAATGACATATTCTCATGAACATCTGTAAAATTTTCTTCCTTTGTCATAGGCCAAAGCCACTTTGTTTAGTAAGTATATAATAAAAAGGAAACTGAGATGGCATGTTACATATTTTTTACATTCTCAATGATGATCGTGGATTGAAACAACCCACAATCAACTTCTAGTAGGTTGAAAATAGAAAAAAGAAAAGGAGAGAATAATATTGTACTCTGTGACTACTAAAAAGTTAAAATCAAATTAAATAGCATAATCCATAAAACTTAAAACTCTTAAAATGAATTAGATAGCAATATAAACTTCTTGGCAAAGAGGATTTTCTGTGCAGTAGTTTAGTTTAATAACATTTTTATTTTTTATTTAGAATTTTATTCTTGCAAAAATATGAAGTTTGGGTTCTTTATATTCACTACAAGAAAAAAGGTTTTTTATGGTAAGTTAAAACAGCGGTAAAAAGTTATTTACGGTGAGTTTACGATGGTTTTAGCTTGTCGTAAAAAATGACACTATAAAAAGTTATATGACTTTTTATCACGGTTTTGATCTGCGATAAAATTATTTTTACGACAGTTTTTGAGTCCGCAGTAAATAACTATCATATAATTGTCCAACAATATTTTTACTTTTATTTTTACTTTTTACTTCAATTTTTGACTTGTGGTGAAAGACTTTTTACTGCATTTGCAAGTCCGCGGTAAATAGTATATATATATTTTTAAATTAATTTTTGTAAGACAATTTTTTTCATTAAAAAACCAAAATTTGTATCTACTTTTGATTTTAGCATATTTATTTTATTATAAATCTAAGTGAACAAAATCTAAATATCATATATATGTAAAACAAAAATTAATTAATAAAATCATATATTTTATAAATCATATATTTTTGATACATTGTTTATAATTAACATAAACTATATAGGTCATTAATCTAAAAGTTTCTAAAGCCTAAAAAGTCAAATCAATCCAGTAACTAAGGGTGGTTCATCAATCTTTCTTTGAAAATCAGCTCATCAAACTTTCTCTCAATGTCAACTCATCAAACTTTTCTTGACTCCAGGCCACTGTAATCCAATAAAAACAAATCTACCAATTTAGTCAATTAACATAAGCATCTTAATTATTTGCTCCACTTGGATGTAAGCAACATAAGCATAAAATTTATCAACCAATTAAAGAAAATACATAACTATTGTAAACAAGTTACCTACATTAGTGACTTTTCCATGCTTTGTCATGAAATGTTGCACTCAAAGTATAAACTCATTGAACCATCCAAATATTCCCTAAAGAAACCAAAACTTCATTGGTTTCTTATAAGTACAATGAATAAGTCACTTAACAAAAAATAGAGATCCGTAAATTTACTTCACTCCAATGATTCAATTACGGTATATCAAGTCAAACCAGTCATCTAAATTCAAAGCTAATCTTTTTTGTGGCTAGTAACATAACATATGATAACTATTATTAACTAATAATTTATTAAAAAACCAAGTAATCTCCACTATCTTTAAGCTAGCTAGCAAATAAATTTATCATAAATTTAACCTGATCAAAGAATATTATTATGTAAACAAATCTTGCAAGCAAGTGATAAAAAAAGGAAAAAAATATGTGGCCTAAAACAATGAATGAGATAACATTAATAAATGCAATTTAAAGTCATTATCTTACACTTCTTTACAAAACTTTGACTATACAAAACAAAATATAATGCTCGAGGCAATGTTAATAAATGCCATTTAAAGCCCTTCTGCACCTTTACAAAGCTTTGACAATTGACTTTATATATATATGTATCTATGCATACGTATGTTAACGCAAAAACCGAGAGAAAGTGTACAAGGAGTACAAGAACAAGAAAGAAGAAGCAAATAGAAGAAAGAAAGAGGGAGTAAAAGTACAAGCGGAGAAGAAATTAGCTACTAAAAGAGAGATTAGAGAAAGCTTTTGAATAAAGAGAACTTTAGTGAGTAGAACAAAGAAGGTAAGTGAGAGGGAGAAGCAAGAGAAAGAAGTAGATATGGTTTTTTTTTTTTTTATTTGGATTAGCTTATGAATTTCTTAAGGCAAGTGATAAGAGTTACAAGCTAATACATTTTGCACTCAACAGATGGTTATCCAATAAAAGAAAAAAAGGTACAGATGGTTTTTTTTTTTTTTGTGGTCTATTTGAAGATCAAGTCCCCCATACACATCAATATCTAATCAGAATCATTTCAAAGTAATCCAATAAAAGAAAGTAAGCAATTGTGGTAATAATAATAATAGTAAGAGATAGAAATGTAAATAGTAGTGTTAGAGAAAGTCAAGAATAGCAGGGAATGAATGGGAAGGTCAAAGGGAATGGGAATGGAAATGGAGATAGGGGAGATGGATAGGGTAGTAGCCATATAGTCAAAGTAATGTATGGTCAAAGGGGGAGATGGTAATGCTTTTAAATTAATTTATTTCATCTCATATAGTCAAAGTAATAAAATGTATCAGTATGTAAAATTATAGCACCACCACAACTGAGCAAATTATTGAAGCAAAGAACCGGAATGTGCATTAAAAAAAAAAATGAAGGAAGAATGAACTCACTAACGTCTTATGATGATGAAAAAGGCAAAGCTGGTCAAAGACTTCAGAGCATAATAGCAGCCCACCAAAGATCTATAAACAAGAATAGAAATGCAGTAACTTTAGAAAAAATAAATAAATTAAATACACATTCTAACCAAGAATTGAGAAAAAAATCAGTAAAGAAAAGATATGCAGAGAGATGACATCTAGAAAATCAATTTCTAATCATTTAGCCAGCAAGCAAATCTAGAAATATTGACAAATTGCAGTAAAATAATGCTAAAAAGTTATCTTTGTAGGCTAAAGAAAAAACAACAAATTGCAACAATTGTCTCTAATTTTAAGTAGAAAATGAAAACCGCATGTACTTGTACACACTGTGCTTTGGACCACTAGAGCGCCCAATTTTAAGGGGTTTAAACCATTTGATGTTGTTTTCAATACCTAGAAACCGAAAACTGAACTTTGGCAAAGAAGATTGAGAATTCAAAGGTTTAAAGTTAAATGTTACGTTGATTGTAAAGCGTGAGATTGAAGCTATACCTCCAGATTTTTTATCTACTGAAGTGGAAGCCATCTAAAGCTAGTTTTATCACTTCAGTTTTTATCTATCTAAGTGTATGCCTAGTGGCGTGTAAAAGGAAGAAATGGAGATAAAAAGCACTTTCATCAGTTTTGGAAAACACTCTTGAAAGTACTCTAACAAATGAAATTGACTTACTAATGTCAATGAACAATCAACCCACAAAACCAGTAGCAAGCATCAATTTAAAACAAACAAAGAATATCCAAAAGAAGCCCATTTTAAAATTTAATTGAGGTAAATAAACAAACAGTTGGTGAGGAAGAAATCGAAACTTGTTTATTACCAACAAAGAGAACAAGGCCTTTGGCATTTCACACCTTCTCTTTGACTTTGATTCAAGTTTCCAAAAAACTTACAAAGACAAATTCCTTCCCCATTTTTTCCCAATTTATGATTTCATCCCATACTCTGTACCAAAAAAAAAAGTAAGATGTTTATGAAATTAAAAATAATAAATAAAATGAAAATGATATCTTTCTGTAATTTATAAAAAAAGATTAAAAAAATAATGAAAATAATAACACACGATTAAAGAAAACAGACATAATAACTTATTTTGATAAAATTTCTTTAAGATTACATGTACGGGGAAATCTGGGCCTCCGAAGTATTGGGCGGTTTGGTGTGAGTGGAGTGCTGATGAGGGGATCTAGGCAGCGGTGGCGACGGCAGCGTGAAGAGGTTTAAAAGGTTGCTGCATGGGAGAAAGAGTGGTAGCCCTAGAAGAAGCAGCTGCGCTCTATCCATTGTGGAGACTAGCCAGGAATAGAGATTGATTGCTTCTAAGGCTTTCCTGATTCAAATTGTAGACTATAATTTTATCAAGCAGTTGCTAGATTTTGGGTTTTGTTTGGCTATTTAGATATCTTAAACTTGTTCAATGGTGTACTAGATGAAGGGAATGTTGGAGACAAAAGAAATTTGGTGAACTGGGAAAGCTAGGCAAGAAATAGGAAGGTGAAGGGAAGAATAAACGGCTATTTTACGACGGCTATTTAAGGTAGTCATATATGGGATACGAAAATGTGGAACCTCTACGACGGTTTGGTGGTGATCGCCGCATAATTTTTTTTTTTTACTGCAGTTTTTAAAAACCGTCGTAGATGAGTGTAGCATAATGTCACGCCCCGTACGACATGAGCACGGGTTTGCACCAAGTTTGCGTAGAAACGCACCAAGGAATGGGAGCATGTTATGGCTCATCCAATTTGCTTGCTAGAGTGGCCCAAAATATGCACAAAGGCTTGGCCTTGTTTCTAGAAAGCCTACAAGCCCAAGCCCATTTTCTAGAAGCTCTAACAAGTCAAATATGTACAACTCCCACATGTAAAAATACATAGTGAAGGTGGTTCACCTACCACACCTAATTTAGGTAGGACTCAATTATGGCCATTGGATGTATTGAATCCTAGCCATTCATTTGGGAGGTGGATTAGTATAAATACCCCTCCATAGCTCATTTGTAAGGCATCCAAGCTAAACCGAGCGATTACAACACAAAGCATTGTAAGAGTTCTCTTGTGTAATACAAAGCTCATTTGCATTAGCAATACTTGCCTCTAAGTTCCATCTCTTCTTCTAGCCTCTAAAGCTCTTTTAGCTCAACGGTCCTAACTTCTCCTTAAGTGAGAAGCACACTACAAGGCTTACTTAGCAACTTTCGGGTTCAAGTTACCTAAGTACCACACGAGCAGCTGCGCAAAACTCTAAGCTCGTGACAGTTGGTATCAGAGCACGGTTCGAGCACAAGAGTAAATGGCATCCGACATTGAGATGAATGTGGAGGAGCAAGTCCGCGGACATGAGGAACAACCTCAACCTCAACCACGCCCACAAGGAAAACGAGGTAAGTCCAAAGCTCCCTCCTCGGAATCCTTAGAGCCTCGTGTTGCTAGCATAGAGCAATCTCTTTCGAGTATGGACAATGCTATCGAGGGCCTCTCCAATCGTCTCGAAGGCCTAGAGACGGATTATGGAGAGATCACCCAAGCAACAAAGTCCACAATATTCGAGTTTAGTGAAAACCTCACACGAGAGCTCGCTAGCTTACGAAGCTTTGTGGAGCGTGAGTTGCGTGCCATTCGTGCAGAAGTGGAGGAATCACGCACGGAATGGGAGAAGCACCATTGCGAACGTGCTAGCCCCTCCTACTCAAGTCCTAGTGGGCTAAGCAACATGCAAGTGCCAACTCCCGCCACATACTATGGCACTCGCAACGCCATGGAAGTAGAAAACTTCCTATTCGGCTTGGAGCAATATTTTGAGGCGAAAGGTGTCTATGATAATGCTTCGAGAATAGGCATTGCGCCTACTTTCCTTCGTGATGCAGCCCAATTGTGGTGGCGTCGTAAGCATGGCGACGCGGGCAAAGGCATTGTCATCCTCCGCACATGGGAGGACTTCAAGAGAGAGCTACGGAAGCATTTCTCTCCAAGCAATGCAAAAAAGGAGGTAAAAGGTCGCCTCCGTCGTTTGAAGCAAAGCGGCACCATTCGCGAGTATATCAAAGACTTCACCACAATCATCCTTGAAATTGAAGGTATGTCCGAAAAAGACTCCCTCTTCTACTTCCTTGATGGCTTAAAAGATTGGGCAAGGGTTGAGCTTGAGAGGCGTGGCGTGCAAAACCTTGATGACGCCATAGCTGTGGCTGAATCCCTTGTTGACTACACATCCCAATCGAAGGAAAGAAAGCCCAACCATGGCAAAGGTGGGGGAGAGCGGAACGCCAAGAAAGGACATGACCGAAGGGATGGTGGTGTGCGCAAGGCTTTCGGAGGGGATAAACGAGACACGCCTAACAAAGGTAAGTTCGAAGCCCCTAAACCTAAAAGTCCTTGTTTTATATGTGATGGTCCTCATTGGGTTCGGGATTGCCCAAAGAGGAAGACTCTCAACGCCCTTGCCGCTCAATATGAGGGCGTAAACAATGAAGAGTCACAAGCGGGGATGGGTTCTCTCCGCACAATTGGCGCACTCAAAAGACCCACATCTATGCAAAAGGGTCTTATGTATGTAAGCACCATAATCAATGGCAAAGACGTGCGTGCGATGCTTGATACAGGAGCCACGTACAACTTCATCTCCATGGAAGAGGCCAAACGGTTAGGCCTCAAATATACCAATGGAGGAGGTACCATCAAGGCGGTAAACTCACCCGCCAAAGCTATAGTGGGGGTGTCCAAAGCGACACCAACGCAATTGGGAGCATGGAGTGGAAAACTTGATTTCTCCATCGTCTCTATGGACGACTTCCAAGTAGTGCTAGGCATGGAGTTCTTCGACCAAGCCCATGCTTTCCCCATACCAGCATCTAACTCCCTTAACATCCTCGATGGGAGTCAATCATGCATGGTCATGGCGGAACGTGCAACCAAAGTTGAGAGCAAGATGATGTCCGCACTACAACTCAAGCAAGGAATAAAGGAAGATCCGAGCTTCCTTGCCACCGTTCAAGAGTTAAATGATGGGGAGGACACCGCCGTTGCCAAGGATCCAATTCCAAGGCAAGTTCAGGCCATCCTTGAGAAGTACAAGGATGTTACTACCCAAAAGCTACGAAGGAGGCTACCGCCAAGATGAGAGGCTAACCAAATTAAGTTGGAGCCCGATACCAAACCTCCATCCATAGCGCCTCACCGCGTGATGCCACCCATGATCGCGGAACCAAAGAAGGCAACCAAGAAGCCATCCAAGCGCGCGAAGAGGAAGCGTCGACATGGAGGCAAGACCACTCATCCGCAACTGGCGATACATCCTCAAAGACGCGACGAGGGCATCGCAAAATTAGGTGGGGGAGGATGTCACGCCCCGCGCGACGTGAGCACGGGTTTGCACCAAGTTTGCGTAGAAACGCACCAAGGAATGGGAGCATGTTATGGCCCATCCAATTTACTTGCTAGAGTGGCCAAAAATATGCACAAAGGCTTGGCCTTGTTTCTAGAAAGCCTACAAGCCCAAGCCCATTTTCTAGAAGCTCTAACAAGTCAAATATGTACAACTCCCACATGTAAAAATACATAGTCAAGGTGGTTCACCTACCACACCTAATTTAGGTAGGACTCAATTATGGCCATTGGATGTATTGAATCCTAGCCATTCATTTGGGAGGTGGATTAGTATAAATACCCCTCCATATCTCATTTGTAAGGCATCCAAGCTAATCCAAGCAATTACAATATAAAGCATTGTAAGAGTTCTCTTGTGTAATACAAAGCTCATTTGCATTAGCAATACTTGCCTCTAAGTTCCATCTCTTCTTCTAGCCTCTAAAGCTCTTTTAGCTCAACGGTCCTAACTTATCCTTAAGTGAGAAGCACACTACAAGGCTTACTTAGCATTTTTCGGGTTCAAGTTGCCTAAGTGCCGCACGAGCAGCTGCGTAAAACTCTAAGCTCGTGACAATAAGCTCCTTTTTTTTCTTTTTTTTTTTGTAGTAATTGAAAGTTAGGCTTAAACAGACTTAAATAGAATAACTCTGTATATTAACATATTATATATGTATATATCATATAATTGAGACCTATTATGATAGACTAGATATATCATATATGGTTAGGCCCATCCAAGGATTCTATCGAGACAGTTGACGTGAAGTTGGGATTTGCGGTGTAAATTTGAGCCTTCGATGTGGCAAAATGTAAAGCATTTGGGCCTTCTCCATTTTCCTTCCACGTTCAGATAGTCTAAATTGACTAAATATGCTGATATTAATTCCAAAATCCTTCTCACACATACACATTCTTTTTTACTTACCTAAAAATAGAATTACTTTCGACGCATTCTATTTATCTATATAAAAAATTAACTCTTCTTCTTTATAGTATCAAGAAAATGATTTCTTTAAATCCTGGAAAAACAATTAGATATATATGTATTAATTCTTCATCTTTACAGTATGCGAAATGGGTTGGCTCAATTGATTGTTTATAAACAAAGCTATATATGGAGTTCAAAACATAACGACAGATAATATATCCCGCCAGACTTGTATTCACCTTACAAAGTGTGCAGTTCATTTTTTCCTTTAAATTCTAGAATATGAAGCAGATTCTTAAACAAGTTATACAGAAATGTGTTTAATGTCCACCTCATATTTCTAGAACCACAATGTGTTAATCCGTTTAGATCAGAAAACCGGCCAATTGACCCCTGTTAGCTGGTGGAAAACATGTTCCATTTAGATCTTTCTGCATTTATTTATTTATTTATCATTATATCCTATAGAGTCCTTATCAATATTCTAATTTATATTTCGAGGATAGAACTTTGTTAAAGAATTTTTATACATGTTTGGGACATGATTGATTTACGAGAATTCTGGGAGAAATTTTATCTATCACATTCATTTTATTATTATTCTAAACAAAAAACTAATTCGTTAGATCTTGTTAGAATATAAATCAATTTTCTCCCTTTCGTTAATTTGCTGTGTGCTTAATTTTGTCACATTTCACATGGCTAATGAACAAGATTTTGTACTAGTTTATAAGTCTTAGTTAGCTCATTTAAGTAGAGACTTGATTTCTTAGGTGAAAGAATCTTATGTGAAGTTCAAAAATAATAAAAGTAAATTTGTGGGGGGTCACAAACATAAGATGTGGCGCAGTCGGAATTTTTTCGCGGATCTAAAATTGAATAAGTTTCTAGTTTTTTCTGTTTAGAGAAATGAAAACTTCATTTACTATAAGCCCGTATTTGAAATGAAGTACTCCGCTATATGATGCGTTCGAAACTAGCAAGTATACTAGTCGCACAAGTAATAAAGTGATAAGTAGATATCGTTCCCACGAGGATTGAATCTAATTGAATTTGTTATTTTCAGCAACAATTAACTAAACAAGGGGGGGTTTTGTTTGATTGATTAACTAAATGAACTAAGAATGCAAATGAGAATAAAAAACAGAAAGTTAATTTGAGTAAAAAATCAATGAGAGAAATCTGGTTAAGGGATCCTTCTCTACCACAAGATATGGATTTGCAAATTAATCGTAGAATTGTCATCCAATTACAGCATTAAAGTTATCAACCGTAGATAACAACAAGCTCTGCTATTCCAATCTTTCCTTACTTTGTTGTTAAATAAATAGGCTCTTTACTTAATCTCTATCCATTAAACAACCCATAGAACAAGCTCTCTAATTTAATTCAATGGATGCATTATGAAAAGAAAGACAGGTTGATCTAAGCAATAAACACACAAGCTCGGATTATTTAACTTAGGTTATATTCTCCAATTGCAATCTCTGATCACAATTTTGCTACTAATGATTAGAAATTCAAGACAATTACGGATCAAGATTTCTAGTCTAGCAATAGACAACAATCCAGATTATATTCAGTTGGCCACCCCAAATACAATCAGCAAGCAATCATAAGCATTAGATATGGGAAAATGCAAGCAACTTCAATTAGAGAATTGATAACAATTTCTTACACAATCAACTCACAAAAACCATATCAAGGGCTTTGAAATCACCCTCAACCAATTCAGATTCAGTAACACATGTTTAAAAACGTGGTAAATACAATACAACATGGAGACATTCCAGAAAATGAAAGGGAAGGGAAAAACTTAGCAAATTTGATGTAATTCTCTTTGGATTGTAGTTCTTCCTCTTTCCAAGCTTCCTTTCTCCTTCAAGAACTCCAAGAGATGAAAGAATTCCAGAGCTGCAGCCTCCACCCACGTTCTCCCCTCTTCAAGTTATGAAAATAAAACCCTAAAATGTGTTTAAATACTCTGCTACAGTAACGTGCTACAGTGTCCCGTATTATACATGCTACAGTGATGGGTGGAATTACATTTCTACACTTCTCACACTGTTTTGATTACAACTTTCGGTACACTGAATGGATTCATAAACCGTAAATTTCTCCAAAAATAGACTTCGAGAGCTTTTCAACGGTATATGATATGTCATCGGGTTCATTGTATATCAATACAATTAAATCCGAGAAGATGGTTGACTAGCAGAGGTGAAATGAAGGGTTTTACCTCTATTTTTGTGCAAGTTGCTCCAAAACTCCTACAAACCTCAAAACCACACAAAAACATAAAAATACCAAGGAATATAGCAAAGAAACATGGACAAATTGATATAAAAGTAATACATAAATAGACACCTATCCAATTCCCCCACACTTAGACTTTGCTAGTCCTCGAGCAACTAAAATGATACGAAACAAAACTAACCGAAACAGAATCAAAGAAAAATTAAAACACACACAAATGCTTCAACTTGCAAATAGGCCTCAAAGATTGTACTTATTATAACCCAAGGAAAACTTCAAAATAATGCACTTGATCAAGAATTTTATCTCAAAGATTAGTTTCGCTTCACTTCAATTCCTCAAGTGTTTGTGTGTAGAGCCATTCTCACCTAATCACTTGTAACCCAGATGAGTTTATGCATAAAAATGAATCATATTTAATATTGAAGATGTGTGTATAAATGAACTCCATAGGCCTGCTTTTCAAGTCACTCTCCATAATGTAGACATGCACAACACTAAGGATCAAGTAGGACTTTATTAAGCTTGTAACGTTTGGCTTGGGTGAAGGTATTATAAAGGATAATAATTAGGCTTAAATCACCCACAAACACATAAAATCATTCAGCAAAGTATAGCTCAACGCCTATAACACACTTTTATTTCAATCATCGGTTACTCCCCCAAACGTATTTAGAACACTCGATCTTCCTTTTTTTTTTTTTTGTATAAACAAAAGAAACTACACCCCACACAACTTGTTGTTTCATGCCTTTTTAAGTAACACTTAAGGGTATAGATCTCTTATTCTTCCTTCGTTGTGTCCTCTTTTTTTCTTTTTTTCTTTTTTTTTTTTTTTTACTACACTTCCCCTCCCCCACACTTAAACCACACATTGTCCTCATGTGTAATTACGTGAACGTAAGTACAGATTGGCTTTTTTGTCTTGTTTTCTTCTTCTTCTTTTTTTTTTTTTACAACCACAATAGAACTCACTTGTATTTATTGTATTTTTTTTTATTTTTTTTTATTTTATTTTATTTTTTAATTTTATTATTTTATGGTATGATTTTTTTTTTTATTTTTTTTTGCTCATGACACATCCCAACCTCCTCTAACTTCCCAAAACCAGAACATAGCTCTGAATTTAATTATGAATGATCTACATGCTCATAGGTAAGGGATAAACTGTTTGGAACAAATTCATTTGAGGTTAGGAAATCTTTTAGTGAGTTAACACAGAAAAAGGCTTACAAAGGCTCAAAGGGGTAACTAGGGATCAATTTCAGTCAAGGTTGGCTATTAAGGCTCATACGGTCCAAAGATGGCCTAAATCATTTCCCCAATGTTGCACAGCCTAGGATTTCGCCTTGAGTGACCATCAAACAAGTTCTAGAATTCATTGAAATCTAAAGAAACATTTAAATTACATAAACTTTCTCTAAGTAAACAAATAACTCAGTGATAATAGCTCAGTGTTCAATGTTGCGCAAGGAATCAAAAGCAAAGCGAAAACCAATAAACATTTCAAGCACACAGATCCATGCATCATTTATCATTTTCCCAGAGTTATTCTTAATTCAATCATTATCTTATCATCGACCTACAAAATGCAAGAAAAGAGGTACGTGGCGTTGTTACACCTGAGTCAAGATTGTATATTTCAACAATCCTTAGGACCAGTACCCCGCAGACTTAAGGTTTCCAGCCTATATACCTTTATTATGAAAGAACAAAACAAGAAACAAGACACTTCAAACACATGAAATAAACAAACTACAGATTTATTTAGAGAGAATGCGTTTCAAGAGTTAAGGAAACCCCATATTCTGCCATTCTCCGATTTTTCCACAATGTTTTTTTTTTTTCGAATCGAAACTGATAAAGACAAAAACACACAACAACTCTAAATTACACAAAACTAAACTTACTCATAAAATAACAAAGTCCAACAAGCCAGCAAACAAAAACCAGTCAGTTAGAATGGGTCTAAAAAGTTTAGAAGTTAGCCTCCTTATTCAGCCATTATGGATTAAAGAAATCCAGAATGCGTTTCAAGAGACCTTGAACTTTTTAAGCCACCACTTTAAAAGCCAAGATTAGAAAATATTACCTGGGGTGAAAGAAACAACCTGAAAAAAAAAAACTCAACTCAAATAAACACAATAAAGAGAAAACAAACGAAAATGAAGCAAACCAGCAGATAGAGATTACAGATGGAGCGTTAAATCCAGTTTACGCCTCTTATTGCCTTCTCCAAACCAATCTATCCAAGATATTGTTGGATCAGGCGAATAGACGAATGCTTGTAATTTGTCAATTAACTCCCCTGCAGTTGAAGCTGTAACCAGGATTTGCCTCGCCGACTGTGAAATGAAGTTTTTTTTCTACTGCTTGATCAAGAAAAGACAACAAACCATCAAAAAAATTATTGACATTTAACAAACCAATGGGTTTCCGATGGATGTTTAGCTGTGCCCAAGAGGTGATTTGAAATATCTCCTCTAATGTACCATAACCACCGGGCAAAGCAATAAATGCATCAGATTTAATGACCATATGTGCAATACGCTCATGCATACTAGAGACCTGTAACTCTTCCCCGATTGTGTTGCCTACGATATCTCGTACAGCTAATGGTTTAGGGATAATTCCGAGAACTTTGCTTCCTCCTAAGGATGCAGCTGTCGACACACACCCCATTAACCCAAGACTACCCCCTCCGTAAATCAAATGAATCCCCCTCGCAGCTAATGTCCTACCAAGATCAAGAGCTGCTGTTGTAAACTCTCCATCTTTACCAAATAGCGATCCATAAAATACGCATATATTTTGGAGTCGCCGAATTGGTGTTTTCTTCATTTCTACAAGTGCTCTAACCTTGTGTAAGACAATGATGCACGTTAGGTAATATGCTTTTCAAGTGCAAGACAGGTTATAAAATGACATTTCAAAATATGCAGCATGGATATATACACACGTAAAACTCTTAAATTTGACACATGGGGACATAATTTCGGTGGGAGTTGCTCGATGCAGATTTATCGCTCCAAGATTTGAAAAAATGAGATATGCTTTCGGCGAGGTTTGACAAAACCTACACACTTGTCTCCCACGTGAAGCATGGAAAATGGAGATACACTTTCGGCGGGGGTTGACAAAACTTCCACACTTGTCTCCCACGTGAAGCATGGAAAATGGAGATACACTTTCGGCGGGGGTTGACAAAACTCCACACTTGTCTCCCACGTGTACTTATGCCATAGGGTAGTCATATGGTTTGTCAAAAAGAAAACTTGAAATTAAAACAAACAAAATCAACAAACAACAACAACACAAAAACAACATTGATAATCAGATCAAACGAAACAAGAAAGAAATAAAATTCGACAACAATAACACACATTCAAATATACAAGTAGTTGTGATTGTGGCTCACATCTTCCCTGGTTTTACGTCCAGTAACGGCTGAAACGCCTTCTATGAGTCGGGGATTTGCTTCCCATCCAGTTTTCTTATAAACTGCAAACAGGGTCGTTTTTAGTCAGATTCCCTAGACTATAACACTGCAATTCATCACGAAATTGTGTCCATAGATTAAGCAATTCACGCTGAACAAGTCCACAAGAATTTGACTCGAGAGATAACAAAACATTATCCAGCGACTCATTACTCAAACCATTCTTAATAAATGAAAGTTTATCTTCTCTATTCCTGGACGCAAACCTAATGAACGACAAGTCTGGTTACAATTCCATCTAGCACATTTATAACATACTTGTAACCTTTTCGCTCTTCGCCTCTTGGCGTAGTAGCTTTCCCCTAGACCAGGCATGTATTTTGCGAGATTAATGTCCGGCTCACCGGACAATCTCACCTTGGCTTCGATAAGCCATCGGATATCAGCAGGCACATTTAGAAGCATCAACGCCCAAAGTCTAGTCATCCGTACTTTATAAATTTTAAACACAGCATTTTGAGGAACTGAAGGAAAATATTTACGAAGGTTCGACAGAAAGATATCAGCATCCATTGAAGAAGAGAAAAGGAGAGATATTACCGATAATGCGATTGAGTTTGTTCTTCTCCCAGATATGCACGTTTCAAACCTTCAGGCAATGGTTTCAGCTCCCCTTTTGATGTTTCCTCAAGCTGTTGCACAAATGAATTCAAAGTATGAAATAATCAAATTAAACAAAAGGAAGGAAAAGAAAAGAGCAGAAACGAAACTAAAGACACATAAAAGAGATAACAACACGATAGCAAACAAAAGTAAAAACAAGTAAAAAAAATATAAAAACAAATAAGACAGATGGCAAAGAGAGATAAAACCTGGTCAATTTGATGGTCTACGAAAGGAATCTCCTCGAGACACAAAAATTAATCATTATTACCTTATTTTATTTTTCTTTTCTTTTTTTATTTATTTTTCAAAAACATTGGGTTGCCTCCCAATAAGCGCTTGGTTTAACGTCCTCAGCCCGACATTGGCTCCATCATGGCAGGGTCCAATTTCCGTTGTGCTTCTCTAGTGGGCTTGGATCCTTTTTCCAACAAGAATTGGTGCATGCATATGGCTGGGCCTTGGATGTTAGCAATCGTCCACCCAATAGCTATTTTGTGAGCTGTAAGTATTCGGACGAGTTTCTCTTCTTGTATTCGTGCAAGGCCCATTTCCATTGTAACTGGCAAAGTATCATTCTCACCCAAGAATTCATAATTCAAATGATCTGGCAGTGACTTAAGCTCCAAGGTATTGGCTTTCGTCACAGAAGGAAGAAGTTTCTCATTAGATAAAGTAAATTGAATGTACGAAATATCATACCTATTTGTGGTCATTGCTATGGTCTCATCTAAGCTTGCCACAGCTTCCTCCATTTCTTTGGACACTTGTATCAAAATTCTTGGTTCTTTGGAATTTTCTGTCCCTATATGCTCACTAATAGCCATTTTCAATCCATCCTTGCGAGTTAACTCAAAACCTGT
>SNVD02003845.1:0-18542 GCA_013180625.2 Boswellia sacra
ATGACAGAGAAAGTGATGGTGGACATGCAACAACAGATTTTAGAAAAATTGGGGGACTTAGCTGGTCTACAAAAAGAAATAGGAGTGGTGTATGTCTCCTATTTGTATCTTGAACTTATTGTCCTTTTGTTTTGTACTTAATAATTTCTTTTATTCACCTTTTTTCACACTTAACTAGATGGCAAAGGATTCTAAAAACTGTAATGAACAAAGTGACAATGAACGTGCAACAACAGATTCGAAGAAAAGAAATGGGAATGCTGTATGTCTCTTGCTTTAATCAATTGCTTCGTGTTAATGTCTTTGTTCTTTTGTACTTGAATTTTTACTGATTTCACTTATTTCTTTTATTTACCTAGGAGATAATGGATGAACAAAATGGTGATGGACAAAGTGACAGTGGTCCTGCAACAACAGATTCGAGAAAAACCAGAAGAATTAGCATTAATGAAAAAAGAAATGGGACTCATGTGTGCCTCTTGATCTAATAGATATTGTTTACTCTTAATGTCGTTTCTCTTTATTTCTTAAACTTTTTTCTGATTTCACTTATTTATTTCTAAACTTTTTTCTGATTACACTTATTTATTTCATTTACCTAGGTGGTAATGGATGAACAAAATGGTGATGGACAAAGTGATAGTGGTCAGGCTACATCTTCAAGAAAAACTAGAGGAATTTGCACAAATAATAAAAGAAATAGAAGTGCTACAGAGGGTAGAATTCCTATTCAGGTTAATGAGTGGGACCAAGCAGTGGGACCAAATCATAATAACTTTGTTTCTGCTATTGGTGTTGAGGCAAGAAATGCAACTCCTATCTCAATTCGTGGTTGGAGATATGTTGATCATGTTGATCAGGAAATAAAAAAAAAAAAATTTGGCAAACTATACTGGTACAAATATTTGACAACCATTTCCCAATATGAATGCATTTATATTATATACTTTTTGTTAATTATCTAAGAATACATTGTTTTGTTAACATTCTTATTAAATTCATTGCAGAAAGATTATGATATTGACATCCGATATAAGAAGCGGTTGCTACAAGCAGCTGGAACTGCATGGAAAAACTTTAAGACATATCTCACAAAGAATTGGGTCAGGCCTAACTTAGACAATCCAAAAGCATTAGCTGAGCCACCCAAAAGGTATAGTTGCATTAAAAAAGAGCACTGGAGGGAATTTGTGAGACAACGTATGACAAAAGAATGGAAGGTATTGCACTATATCAGCCTTATTACAATACAATTGATAGTACTTTTACTTTGAATTCAATTATCTAATATAATTTAAAATCTATTCATGGTTTGCAGGAGAATAGCAAGAAGCAAATGGAGAGACGAAGGGCAAACCAATATGACCATACAACAGGAAGGTCTGGTTATATTCGTGTGGAAGAGGAAATGGTAATCCTTTTACATTTACATGCATTTTTTATTTTTTCCTTAGGCTACTATGGTTTATTGATCAATTACATTGCTTTATCATTGACTATTTATGCAGCGAAAGGAAAGTGGAAATTGGAGTAAGCCCATTGACCGATCTGAAATGTGGAAAAGAGCTCGAAAAAGGAAGAATGGTGATTATCATCCCAATGTTACCCCTATTGTTGAGAAAATTGTAAGTAAATATTACAAAGCTAAATATTTAATTTGAAGAATCTGTATTATTTAGTCCTTATTAAAATATTGCTCACAATTTCATCCACTAAACCCACTTTAGTCAACTTCTCACAAACTTTACGTTTATTTATGCATGTCCATAGGTTTTTTCAAAAATTCCTTATTACATAGAAAAAATAGATATTTGGAAAACATTCTAAAAATAATGAGAACTTTCATTAATCAATTGTTCTCAAGTGCAGAAAGTGGTCTAAAGAAATTATAAATGATTGTTTTTGTTGAAAAAGTGGTACTATCATCTTATTTGTTGAAAAAATATTTTTGTTACAGATCTGATTATGCTACCATTATTTTATCATATAATTTTTTTCATTTATAGGATGGGCTGAAAGAACAAGCAGAATCTGGTGTCATAGACATGTCTGAGGGTGAAGATATCCTAGTTCGTGCTTTAGGCACTAAGGAGCATGCTGGTCGAGTGAGGGGTTTAGGCAAATTTGTCACACCAACCTCTTATTTCAACACTGTTGGATCTGATTATAGGGTAGATAAAGAAAAAATGGAGTTACAGAGGCAGATACAAGAGAGAGATGCCATTATAGCTAACTTACGTGCTCAAATACCGGTCACGAAGTCGGTAGCATCGAGCAATACCATGGATGAAACTAAAGATACGTCCAAGCAATACAAGACAGACAAAGTGGGCAACAACCTAAAAAATTTGGAGGAGGTGATAGATCAAGAAAAAACAACTGTTGGGAAACCTGTTGTTAGTGTCAAGAAAATGACAAAAGAAATGAAATTGAAAGGTTTCATGGAGAATAACAATATGCAAAACACAGGAGAGCAACATCAATTGGTAGCAACTTTATTCATGGAATTCCTTCTATATTTTGATGAGTCAATTTTTTTTTAAGCTAGGAATGATGGCATTCATTATTTTCATACTTTACAGGAACAAACTTGTGACCTAGCCATATATGTGGGCTCTAATAAAGTCATTGTTGCAAGTGGAACCATCATTGACAAAGATGAAGGAAAACCAACAAGGGTTGTTGTCATTGAATTAGTTTCAGATAAAGCAGCCAGGTTGCCCATAGTTAAAGATGATCAAGAGATATCTTTAGTATATGATGCAGTGGGAGAACATGTGGAATGGCCTGCAGATCTTGTTATTTTACAAGCTGAGGTAAGCAATTATGAGACAATTCCTTCTTTAAAATAATTTGCTTATAAATAAATGTAATAACAATGACAACTTTTGTTCCAATATAGGTCCCAGCCCAAAAATCCACCAACAGAGAGTTGACAGCGCTTAACACAGAAAAGCATGCAATTGAGAATCCTGAAGCAGTAGAAGTTTTTGAAGACCTAGTGAATCTTACGGTAGGAGTTGCTGAATATGTGACAGTGGCATTTGATGAGGGCTTATTTGGGTACTCTTTATCCACCTACTTGAATCGTGAAGACATGTTTGCTGTGATTAACTATAAGGAGCTCACTCAAAACTGCATTTCTATATATAGCAGGTTCTGATTTTTTTTTGTACAATTCAATCCATTAACATTTCTTTTAAAGCCTGTTTGTATAAATCATGATTGTAACTCATATATTATTTTTTTTTCCTTGGACTTCTAGTTACCTTTATCAAAAATTTCAGAGTGACAATAGCCGGGTGAGATTTGGGTTTCTCAACCCATCGACAATACTTGTTGATCAGTTGAGCAAAAAAGAACTACGACCTCAAATTTCTCAATCCATCTCAAACAAGATCAAAGGGCTTGACAACAGAAACTACATTTTAATTCCGTACAACCCAGGGTATGTTTTCTTGCCAAACTCAATTGTGTACAATCTGATTTCATAACCATATTATAAATAAGGTTAGAGATTCTAACTTGTGAGAGTTTCATGATATGATAGTTACCATTGGACGTTAATTGTGATTGATATGCCTTCTTTGTCAATCTTTTTCCTTGATTCAATGGGAAAAGGAGCCAAGCAAGATGTTAAGGAAGTCATTAACCAGTATGTGTTTTAGTGCCTTCAATGTTGATTATTAGTGTCATATTCATATGTTTAATTAAGTTGCAATATTTATGTGTGACTGTATGTTTTGCCAGAGGATTATTGCTGTGGCAGTCATCATCCAGGAGAAAAAATAAAAAGTACACATTTGAATGGACAAATGTAAAGGTACATTTAATTGATTTTGATATGAGATTATAAAATGTCTTGTGCAGAAAAGTTTTTTGCTTACAAAGCCACTTTTTTGTGTATACTTGAAGGGACCAAGACAAGTTGGCAGTACGGAATGTGGTTATTATGTTTTAAGAAACATGAAAGAGATTATGCAAAACCCCAAGATCCTCTGTGAAAATGTAAGCAATCCTAATTTGGGTTTCTCAAGTTTTTAGTGCGTTGTTATTAACATATTTTTGTTTTGTTGTTAGTACAACAAGAAGGACCATTATACAATGGAGGAGATAAATGAAGTTAGATCAGAATGGGCTAGGCTTGTATCCAAGATTGTTAGAGAATGGCATGAAAAGAGGAAGGCTACAAAATCAGGTTCATCAAATCCTCAAACTATGATGAATTTCCATCCAAGTTTTGTGTTCAATTTATATTTCTAACATGACATTTTAATTTTGCAGATTGAAGGAGTTAACATGTGTGTGGATAGTTGTTTATGTAACTTTTTGGAAATTGTATATAGCTTGCTGACAACAACTCACAAAACAAGAAAGAGTGTCAACAGCCGTTTTTTGTGTGCGTTGATTAGGAATACCTCCTGGAGTAGTTTTTGGGATTATTTTGGAAGGCGTTATCCATGCAAGTTAGTTGGTGGCTAAATGACCTAAATTGTATAGTCTTTGGGACATCAAAACTTGATGAAGTCTAATGTATAATGTTCTTTTTTGTCAATGATGAAAGATTACGACATAGTAGCAAACAAAAGTTGATGTTTATATGTTGAATCTGTCATTCATTAACTTGATCTTTTATCATTTTGTTACTTTCTAAACAACCCAGCTTGGTAAGTTTTGCCTTCATCTTTTTGATATAATTTCATAGCTCTAATATGATGTTTCTATGTATTTAGTTGCATGGTTATGCACCATTTAACTTTTGTTTGCTACTATAATAGCTTTTTCAGCTTATGCAGTGGTAGTGATGCATGCAAATTGATTTTGGAAGGGATCAACAAGGATTTGCTTCATGAAGTATGTATCCATCTCCCTTTGCCATAAGCAAATGAAATGTGAGTAGTTAAATCATGTGTTTTATGTTTTTGTTAATTTAATTGAGACTTGTGTAAGAACTTTCATTTCAATCATTTCCATATTTGGTCATTGAGAAACTGTAAGAAAATAGAAAAGTCATGTTGTAGAAATTGTTTATGGTGGAGATGTTTACAAGAAAGTCTTGTTTGTTGGTGGTATTTTGTTGCAAATAGACTTGTCATAGATCAATCGAGCACTGATGGTAGTACTTGCACATGAACATTTCAGAGCAGTTGACAAACATTGGGATTGTTTGCTTTTTGATGGCCATTTTTTTTGTCATCACAACAGTTGTCCTCTGTCACTTGACCATTCTGCCTCTTCTCATATATGAGACGCTTATTATGTGCTGAATTGTTTTAATGTTCACATGCTAATTTACTAGGTAATTGCTACAAATTTTGACACCAATTTAGTTCATTTCATTCTGTTCCTTAATCTTTCTATTGCGTAGTTTTTATTTAGTTTCGTTTGTAAATGAATGTTGGCGTTGGCTACTTTTTTCTAGTCATTTGCAAGGTATGTTTACTTGTACAATTAGGCTTCTTGAAGCTGGAATAAAGCCAGTCTATGTTTTTTATGGGAAGCCTCCAGATTTGAAAATGCAAGAGCTAGCAAAACGGTAATTTTGCTGTTATCATACACTTGTTTTGTCTTGCCTTCAAAATTATTCAAGCTTATGGGTCTTAGTTAATAATAAAGCCAGTCTATCATGGTTGCTCATGTTGGTTGTGGGACATGGACAAAGGGGTTGTCGGGTATGCTGGATATCTCAGCGAAAACATCTGATTGTTGGAGCAGATGCTTTGTTGATAGCTGCTGCTCAGTACATGAAGCATACTTTTGTATTCCACCGAGTCAACCATGGGATTCACTACCACTATCAACATTATTTAATGCAACAACTGATGCTGATAGTGTTGGAGATAATGAAAATTTTCTTTTGCCCCAATGTTGTGGAAGGTTTAATGTTGTTCAAATCATTAGAAGTATATATAACAAGCTTTACATTCGGATATTAAATAACATGGCAATGCACTTAACACACTTATTACTTGAAAAAGCATAGATGGATAAAGTGTGGTGCACTGTTTGTCTTGGATATAGTGCTTTGTATCCTGTCAAAGTATAAGGTCTTTTCTATTTTCAAATTTATCACTGTAATCTCTTTATGATCAGAATTTAGTTAGCAGGCTCATTTGTGGATCGACAATCTTTTTAACATCTGCATGATATAGTTGTCTTGTTTTAATGCAGTTTATGCAAGTATTTGATGGTGGCTTCAGTTAAGGCATCGGTATTCATTCTTCGACAAAGAGCTCAAACTATTATAAAGGTATTGTGTTGATTTTTGTTTGAATAAGCAATAAAAGTTGGTGTAGCTGGAATTGAATGTGATCGTGCTTGTAATTTAGGCTTGGGATCATGCTGTTGGCGTGATATGTGTGCATGAAGCAGGAGGAAAGGTTGGTGATCTTAATTGATTTTTTTCTAAACTACCACGGTTTTTGGATACTTTTGTGTGATTTTTGTGTTATGCATATTGGGCAATTGAATTATGGATATATATTCTGGAATATGAATTATGTTATGTAGCTAGTTAAATCAGCATGTGATACTTATAATATGTTATATGCCAAACATTACCTCCTCCATGGATGGTCTCTGTCAACACTAAGAGTAACATCTTAATCCCACCTTTCTGTTCAATTATATTTTACCTAGTACATCTTGTAGGAAAACAATTAAATCTCAAATTTTCTTCCTTATATAGTTGTAATTTGGAATGCTTAAAACATCTTGGCTTTGTATTACTCTGGCCAAGTTCTTGTTCATGGAAAAGTCTACAGTTTTCAACTCTGTACCATAATCATAACGTTTGTATCTGTTTTCTTGAAGAAGTAATATGAGTACATTCATTTTCAATAAACATTCAAAAGACTAACACCATTTTATCAGGTTAGTGACTGGAAAGGGATTCAACTTGATTTTGCCGCAGATCTAGCTGAACGGAGAATCATATTCCTGTCAGTTGGTATTCTTGTGAGTAATGGCAAGTGATTGTTGATAAATTTGATCCAAACTTCTGCTGTGTTTCAGGTTTATGCAGTGGCTTTTGAAGATATGGACTCACTAACTATTGGTGCTCCCACATTTCTTCACCATTTGATGGATCCTAGCTCAAGAAAAGTGCCTGTCATGGAGTTTGAAGTGGTGGACAGACTGCTTTAAAGCTCATCCGTCAACATGGCTCTATAGAGAATATAATGCAGAACATAAATAAAGAAAGGTCTTTAATTCTTTCAGCTTGAAAGTAGTTTCCAATTCTTGCAACTGCTGTGGTGTAAAATGGTATTTATGTTAAATTGTTAAAGGTTGTAATTTGGAGGTTTGATTGTCTTATTTTGCTGGTTAGATTGTGGCAGAGAAACTGTTGCATGTGCAACTTCTTTCATACAATTTTGTGCTTGACTTTTCCCTTTAGTTGAAATTTCTGCCCTTGTCATTTATGGTTGAGGAAATATAATGAGTTGATGATGGATAACCCTAAAATCTGTATTGTATTGCAATGTGTTTGACACTTTGAAGCTTGCAATAGGGCTCATAACATGTTCCAACAATTTCATCTCCCATCATTTTACAGCAAAATAATATTTAAAATATATTTTGCTCACTCACTGTCTCATTTATATATATATATATATATAATATTGGGTTGATGCAAAGCAAAGGGACGGTATCAACCCAGTATTATATATTTCTAATAACAAATACATGTCGGTTTTAAACACTCACATATAATAGTGGGCTCAGCCCAGTAACAAGAAATACATGTCGGTTTCGAACACTCACAATATATTACTGGGCTGGGCCGTCAGACGATTATTAACAAATATATGTCGGTTCCTAACACTCACAATATATTACTGGGCTGGGCCCCCAGCCGATTATTAACAAATATATGTCGGTTCTTAACACTCACATACTGTTAACCTCATCTTATGTAGCCAAATACATGTCGGTTTCTACCAGACAAGAGACCGACAAAAAGGAATTGACACAAATTTGTGTCGGTTTGACCAACCGGCATGTATAGAATACACGTCGGGTCCATAAATGTCATATTCGAACCGGCATGTATACATATATATGAGGGTGGAAAACCGACATATATGGGGAATTTTCTTGTAGTGCACTTTTAAGTATCCCTTTCAGTAGCCAATTTGCAACAAAATTTAGTAAGTATTTATTAAATTACCACTATACTAATTCATTGGAAAATTATCTTCCCGGGTCTCTAATGCTCTCTCCATTTTTTTTTCTCTAATTTTTATTCCCTTTTTCATTTTGACTCGTTGATTCTTAAATTTTTGTTTTGTGCAGTTTCTCTTATTTTTATTTCAAGAGTAATGCTAACTTACAATATTCATGCAAAATATATTTCATAACATGAGTGGAAGCGTACATAACCAAAATTCACTGAAAGAGAAAAAAATAAAAATAGATGATGAAGATTATATATCCAATAAGATTTTGCCACTTAGGTTGTCACTTCATGTTATAAAATTTATGTTGTATAAATATTGTAAGTCTAGTATTATTATTGTTTCAAACATCAAAATTTAGTTTATTATAATTTTTTTAAAGCTTAGGGTTTTCTTAACATTTTTATGGGTGTGATTTTTATTTATTTTTCTATTCTTCCAATTCAAATTGTTTAAATTTGTTACATCTATTTATATTATAATGATGTTAATCAGTGTCATATTTAGTAATAATTTTTATGTTTTGAAAATATAAGACAAAATGGAGATTGATTATAGATTTAAAAACTTAATTTGTTTCAATTTTGTAGGATTATTAGAATAAATTTCATCCTCAAAGCTTCGCAATTTGTCAAAATTTAAAAAATTTTCAGATTTTTTTTCAACCTCGCCTTTATTTCAATGCAAAATCATATGGAATCTTTAGATTGAATTTTATTGACAAAAAATTAGATTTAGAAGGTAAAAAAAAAACTTTGATATTAGTGCTTGTGCCATAAACTGTAAAACATTAATGAAAAATTATAGATTAAATTAAGTTGTGTTACTCTTTTAATATATGTTTGTAATATTTTTTTCTTGTATAATTGGTGTTGTTTTGAATTTATTTTAATAAAGTGTAAAAACTTCAAAATATTAAGATTGGATTAGAGGCATTCTAATTATTAAAGGATAGAATGATAGTTTTATTTGGAAGATTCTAATTTGGTCATTTATATTGAATCATTTAATTATTCGTATAAGAAATCTAGATATAATACAATATAATTATTAAAGGAAGAATAATGCTAAAAATCTACAACTCATTTGGAACTATGATTTTATATGGCCTAAATTGACGAGATATTATTAGAATAGTAATTATCATGTCATTTAATTTAGTATCTTTTATTTATTTTTATTTTTTACCTATTCAGTGATAGCTTGTCAACTCAAGTTATATAAAAAATTATTGTAGATAAGTTATAAATGTAGCATTACCGAATAACAAAATAGAACATGTAGTCAACATGACAACATCCGCTATAAAAATAAAAGGTCTATATTTCTAACCAGTCTGCACATTTCAAAATGTTATAATTGTTTACATGTGTTTCACATATGTTATAACTTCTTTGCAAAAAGATAAATACAAAGAAAACAAAAAATAACAAAAAGTCCATCCAAATAATCAAATCTCTTGATCTCATCTAGATTTCAAATACAAATATATACTTCAAGTATAATAATGAATTTTTCTATAAGAAAATATAGTAGGATAATGTTGTGACGTTGTTAAAAGAAAATAAAATATTTAATATCTAATTTTATCGTAGATTATGTTATCACAGACTTTAGAGACTTGAATCATATTAAAATTAAGTTCACATCTATGAGCTTCAATTAATTATAAAAGTGATAACTTTATATAATATCAAGTCCATATCAATCCATTAGTCACAAGTTAATTTTAATTTTTTTTGTGAAAGTAATACGTGCAATATATATTAATCCAAAGATTTTAGACTTTTATTAATTTCAAAACTTATAAAATAAGGATACGCTGAATTCGGATTCATATTGAATTTTAAAAAATAAAAATATGATTGATTGTGCTAGTTAAATGAAAGAGACGATTATTCATTTCTTTAACTAGTATTTAAAACACTAGCTAGTATTTTAGTTTTTGTCCTTTCCTTTTTTCTTCCTCCAAAATTTACAGATTATCTAAGAACTTAGCTCTTATATTTTCCTACTCTCTTTCAAATTTTCATTTATAAAATAGCAATTAATTCCTCTTTTTTTGTTCCTTTTCTTTTTATTAAAACTTGCGGTTTAGTTTGAAGAACCTATGTCATTGTTGAGGCACTTTTTGATACAAAATGAGCATCAACACATAGTTTGAGTTAATTTTCTTTAAGAAAATAATAAACAGCTGATTAGCTACATGGAGAAGAATATCATGTTTGCGTCTTTTTACTTCTCTTAAGTACAAATTTATATCTTCATTTTGTTAGGGATTCTATAATCGATATATTAATTGAATTTAGTTTTCTTCTTGTTGGAATGTACAACGTAGATAGTGATTAGAGACATTATTTAAACATCAAAGACCATATTTCTCTTTTCCGACGTAAAAAATTTAAGTTGGTTAGTTACTTCAATCTAATCTGTATGTGAGTTAATTTCACTAAATATTCTTGTATTTTGGCTGAATTTTAAAGAGTAATATTATACTTACTACTCATCTACAATTATTTTATTTTATAACATGAGTTAAATTTTAGTGAAGAATAATTAGCATGTCATGTAATTTAATTTCCTTCTTATTTTTTATTCATCCAATGTTATTTTTATAATTCAAATTGTAAGAAAGGTTAATTGTAAAAAGGTTGTAGATGTGGCATTACTCAAATATTAAAGGGATTAGCTACAATATATCCCATGTATTGATACATTTAATTTTTTAGAGTATAAGTAAAAATAAAAATTACTAGGAGGTCCTATTTGCAATTAAATTTTTTTATAATAAATTAAAATGGGGCAACAGGTTTAACTGGTTTTATAATATCGTTACAAAACTTTCATATCTTCACAAAATAATAAAAAAATATAATAAACTATTAATTATTATATAGTTTGGCATTTTATCGAACAATTACTATTCATAAAAAAGTAATTCAAACATGTCAATTTAATGAATCTAATTAAACTAGAATAACATGACGATGAAATGAAAACTTATAATTACAAATTTAAAAATTAAAATTATATGTCAAGAAAATTAAAACACCTAGGAGCCTTCTTAAATTCATATATCGAACATACAAAAAGATTATTCAATATCAATAATATCAATCAGGATAGACACCTGTAACTATACTCCAATGTGACTAGATTTTGATATATGGATTTAAAATATTCATTTAGAGTGTAGAATGAAGAAATTTTAGAAGAATCAACATCCTTAGGAAAAAAATGAAATTAGGAAACAGCTGTGAATTTAAAAAGTCAGACTCGCGAGACAAGATAAAATGCTATTTAAAAATACAAAACATGGTAAGTTTTGGAATTTCATAATGTTTACTTAAAAAAAATTGTAACATAATTTTGTAAAGAGCTTAATTCATTATACTAACTCTTATTTATAACTACACTTGTGAGCTATAATAAAGCTAAATTAATTGCTAAAATTACCACTCTATAACATAAAATATTTTCTAAACTTTTTATTAAATTATCTTATTATAAATCTGAAGTAATTTTTTTCAAAATCTTTTAATATAAATCTAAATAAATATTCATAGTTATTAAAAAGAAATAGTTTAACATTTTCGACTTTTGCTACATTGTAATTACATAGATACATATATTATTGTCATATACATTTAAAAATATTTTTTTAATCAATTAACACATAAAGTAATTTGTGGATTGTATTACCACTTAAAAATAATATTGTTAGTAGTAATACAAATTAGTATATTATGTTAACTTAAACTCATAGTAAATATAAATTTAATATTTAACAACAAATATAAATAGCATAAAAATTGTAAATTAGTTGTAATTATGACATTTAATTTATGTCATGTTATACAGAGCTAATTGAAAATGTTTTTTACCACTTCAGTTGAGAAATTATGTTAATCTTAGTAAAAACTACAAATAACTCATAATTTATAATTTATATTGTTAAACTTCTTTTATTTTAAAATACTTAGAGTTTAAAATTATTTTACAACTCAACTAAAATGTAATATCATCATAGGCATAATTACATTACTGTATAACACTTTAAAAAGTAAATTACTTATTTCCCATTGATAATTATATTCTAGATTATGAGAAAACAATTTCACCAATTAGTTGAACTTTCACGAATAGCCAATAGCCCACATCTTAGAAATTAATATACATTACAAGAATAATTTAAGAAAAAATATATTTTTAATAATTTAAAATGGTGCTAGTAATTTCTCATCAATGAAATGGAGGACACCTAAATCTAGTAAAATTAAATTTTTAAACTTGTAATCAAACAGGACATTAATAAGAAATGATGAATTTTTAAACATAAAGTTTAGTTGTAAAATATTACATAAAATCTGCAAAAAGATTAACCAAAATTGTATCAACCCACATTGAAGTCATAGTCTAATACCCAAAAGTAGCAAATTAAAAACCTTCAACATGCAACTAAATGTAAACTTGTTAGAATGAACGATCAACTTGTAAAAAATAACATTCACTTGTAAACATAATATAAAATTTGAAACAAGGATCATCAAAGTTTTAATTAAGAAAGTCTTAGTTGCTGCATGACATCTAAAAGTAACATCAAAGCTTCAACTTGCAATCATACATGGACCTGTAACATAGAATGATGAATTTGTAAAACTTAATGTTAACATAAAAAATACAATATGAAACTTGCAATAAGGTTAACCATGAATGTAACAAAGAACATCAAAGTTGCAACATGACACCTAAAACTAGAAAAATTAAACCTTCAACTTGCAATTATATGTGGACTTGTAACACAGAATTATAAACTTGTAAAACCCAACGTTAACTTGTAAAATAAAACATGAAAGTTGCAATAAGGTTATTCAAGATGGTAATAATGAACATAAAAGGTGCAATATAAGCCTTAAAACTAGTAAAATCAAACCTTTAACTTGTAATCATACATAGTCTTGTAATACGAAGTGATAAATTTGTAAAACCTAACGTTAACTTGTAAAATACAACATGAAACTCATAACAAGGTTAACCAATATTGTAACAAGGAACATAAAAAATTGCAACATGACACCAAAACATAATAAAATTAAACCTTCAATTTGCAATCATATGTGGAGTTGTAACATAGGATGATGAACTTGCAAAGCCTCACGTTAACTTGTAAAAAATAATATGAAACTCACAACAAGGTGAACCAAGATTGTAACAAGGAACATAAAAATTTGACATGACATATAAAACTAGTAAAATCAAACCTCTAACTTGCAATCATACGTGGACTTGTAATATAGAATGATAAACTTGTAAAATCTATCGTTAACTTGTAACACAGAACATGAAAGTCGCAACCAAGTTAACCAATATTGAAACAAAGAACATAAAAATTACAACGTGACACCTAAAACTAGCAAAATGAAATCTTCAACTTGCAATCATACATAGTCCTGTAATACAAAATGATGAATTTGTAAAACCTAACGGTAACTTATAAAATATAACATGAAACTCGTAACAAAGTTAATCAAGGTTGTAACAAGGAATATAAAAGTTGCAACATGACACTTAAAAATAGTAAAATCAAACCTTCAACTTGCAATCATACATGGACTTGTAACATGGAATGATAAACTTGCAAAACCTCACGTTAACTTATAGAATACAACATGAAACTCGCAACAAGGTTAACCAAGATTGTAACAAGGAACATAAAAGTTGCAATAGGATACCTAAAGCTAGTAAAATCAAACATTTAACTTGCAATTATACGTGGACTTGTAATACGAAATGATGAACCTGTAAAACCTAGCATTAACTTGTAACATAGAACATGAAAGTTGCAAAAAAGTTAATCAAGATTGAAAAAAAAAACATAAAAATTGCAATGTGACATCTAAAACTAGTAAAATCAAACCTTCAACTTGCAATCATGCGTGGACTTGTAACATGAAACGATGACCTTGTAAAACCCAAAGTTAACTTGTAAAATAATACATAAAAGTCGCAATAAGGTTATCCAAGATGGTAACAATGAACATAAAAGTTGCAACATAACACCTAAAACTAGTAAAATCAAATCTTCAACTTGTAATCATACATGGACTTGTAACAAGGAACGATGAACTTGTAAAGCCCCATGTTAACTTATAAAATAAAACGTGAAACTCATAACAAGGTTAACCAATATTGAAACAAGGAATATAAAAGTTGCAACAAGATACTTAAAACTAGTAAAATAAAACCTTCAACTTATAATCATATGAAGACTTGTAACACGGAAAGATGAATTTATAAAACCTAACCATTAACTTGTAAAATTAAACATGAAACTTGCGACAAATCAAAATAAAATAAGAAAGCATAAACTGTAACATGATACAATAATTTTGCTAAATCAATTAATTCCCTTTATTTTGTGATAGAATTAAAACTAAATTATCAAATTAAAATAACCTATAAAAAATATATTTTTTATAACTTATAATTAATTATAATAAATGTTTTTTTTTGAAGAAGTTGTCTTCTCTTTTTTATAATTCAATTACATACTAAGCAAGTTTATATGTTTAATATTTAATTTAATCAAATTTTATTAAAGTTAAAAGTTAAAAAATATTTACAATAATTTTATAAAACAAAATCATATAAATGTGTAACCTGCTATTATAGGTTAAAATTTTATTTGTTTATTTGTCATATGGTCCTTCAATATGATACATATTTATTTTTTTTTTTTTAATTTTTCTCTTAAAATCAGGATTATCAATATGTCAGATGTATTATACTATCCCATCCCAAATATTAATACAATATTGTCCTTTTATAAAATACTTTGTTATCGATAAATAACTTAAATCCTTTAGGTCGCAAATAGTTAAATCCTTTGCGGGTTAAAAGGTAAATTATTTATATATATCCTTTGATGTCTCCATATCCTTAACATGGGCACGGGCAAAAGAATTGTACAATTCATGATCCTGTAGACAATAAACATAAATCATTTTAACTAATGATTAATGTTTTTTTATTGTAAATTTATATATGTCATTAATTTGTTTTATATGATGCCACAACATCATGGTAATTTTATAGTGTCTTGATATTGGGCATCTTATATTTATTTTTATTACTTGCCATGCTAAATCAATTAAACTGGTCCATTATTTGCTTTAGCATACATAATTATACAAAAGAGATATATGGAACTTTATTCAATATTAAATGCATACATTTGTTTTTATTATCATTGAGCCATTTGGGTGTTGTTAATGATCAATAGTCCCTTGCCTTGTTTTAATCGCCACCCTATAAAATAGTGAACCATAAATACGGGAATTTTTCCACTTGTTTCTTTAGCAAGCTGTATTTCTATGGAGTCATAACATGATATAGATGCTTGTCCCATTGGCACGTATCAACAGGCTTATATTTCCACAAAGGTTTAAGGGTCAAAATAAATACATAACGGGTGGACAATATTTGGAACCACCAAATCATAAATTAAATAGTGTTCAGAAAAACCAAACAATTGAAAAGGAAATATATACCATTTTAAGTATTTGAAATAATTAAGTTCTCACTTTTCATGATCTTGTAATAGGGGTAGCAATTTGTGTCATATGTATTGACCCATTTAATTATTTATATCGAGACATAAAACACGGACCTAACGCGATTATTAAACGTGTCACCCATGTGCTGTAACCTTGTTATTTTTAATTCACATAATTTATTTAATTATTTAACCTAGTTATAGATAATATACCATATTATGTATATTTATATTAATTAAATTATTTTTAGAATATAAATAATTTTTAGTATTAAGAAATTATTAAAATCATCATAATTTATTATATATTATGTAAATTAATTTACTTTACAATATATAAATTTTAGTTTTATAATATATATTATAAGTATGTAACAATTCATATCATTAAATTAATTTACAAATCAAATATTGACAAAATATGCTTAATTATTCGTGTCATTAAACGAGTTGACGACGTTTTGAATATCCTCAACACGAATCTGACCCATTTATTAATCATGTATCGTGTTCGTGCCATGTTTGAATCGTGTTAGCGTGTCATATCAAAAATTGTCACCCTTATCTTTTAATAATTATTTATTTATAAAATAGGAAAATCTTTTTTTTATAGAATATTCTCCGAAAATGCTTTGAACGCCCAAAATCTTAATCTATCCATTAATAAATTTTAAATAATTAATTATTACAGTATGTATTATTTTTAATACCAAAAATACCCTTCAAAATTAATTAAAATCTTTAACAAATTAAATAAATGCAAATGTCCTATTGGTTATTAATACTTCTTGTTGCATTTTTTTCTACTATCATCTAAACCCACAAAAATTTTATTTGATAAATTAATCAGAGGAGTCGAATAAAGGTAGGAGTTCTGGGAAAAATATAATGTATTTGATTTGGGTAGGTACTCTGAAATACTTCTGTAGCTATAATGGGTGCCTTCACTAACATGAAACATGAGCCTTTCTTTGTTTCCCAAGTTGGGAAATAAATATGCAGTTAAACTGTCGTTTAAGCTCCAACTTTAGTTTCACAAAGAAATAAGAAAAAGAGGCTGATCTTTAACACGGTTTGAAATAATAATTCATTTTCTTGTTAATTACTACATTTTTATTTTTTTAAAAAGAAAGGACTGGGGTTTATGTTAACCACGGTGAAGAAAGGTTGAAGAGGATTATTGAGATGTATTAAATGTCATTAATTGTAAATTACTACAAGTGTATTTAGTGATAAAATTTTACAAACCCATGGGTAGAACTCACCCTTAAAAATCGGCTTGTAAGGGGAGGGTGCCCATGTACTCTGGCCTTTCCAGGTCGCCCCCTCCGCAATATGGGCTAGCTCTGATACCAATTGTTACAAACTCATGGATAAAACTCACCCTTAAAAACTGGCTTGTAAGGGGAGGGTGCCAATAGGCTTATAAGCCACCAACTAATCTTATACTTAGTCGATGTCTAGCAACATCACCAACTAATCTTATACTTAGTTGATGTGGATCGTAGCATAAAATTTTTAAAAAAAATGGGTGTTTTAAGCAATTTGTTGGGTGCAAATAACCCTCATCTTAAGCACTCGGTTTTTATATTCTTTTAATAATTATTTATTTATAAAAGAGATTTTTTTGGGATAATTTCAATTTACCCCCTGAGGTTAGGTGAAAAAAAATTGAGGACCTCAATTTTCTGAAACCTAAATTTGTCCCCTGAGGTTACTGTAGCACCGTTAAATTTAACGGAAAATATATTAAATAGTAACTTAACGCTTTACAAACCATTTAGAAAAGTGTATTATAGTCTATTTTACTGCTTATTAGCGTTAAATTATTATTTAATATATTTTTTATTAAATCTAATATTAGCATTAAGTTATTATTTAATACATTTTCCGTTAAATCTAACGGTTTAATACATTTTCTGTTAAATCTAACGGTGATACAGTAACCTCAGGGGGCAATCTTAGATTTCAGAAAACTGAGGCCCTCAATTTTTTTAAGCCTAACCTCAGGGGGCAAATTAGAATTATCCATTTTTTTATCTAAAATATTCTCCAAAACTTTCGAATATAATCTTAACACGCGAATCTAAAAATTTAAAGTTATAAAAACTATTGCATAATATATTATGAAATTATATGTAAATTGCATCTTAAATTGTAAAAAATATTGTTTTCATTTGGTTGCATTTGTAATTTTGCATGCAGTATTGTAGTTGTTAAAAGTTCACAAAGGTTTCATGAGGTGTCAGAGTTATCAAAGAACCCTCAACAGTCACCACAAGCGTTTGACAGTTAAATTTACTATTCTGATTTGTTGATTGTTGAAATGTTAGTTTTATACTTGTTGATGCACGATTTCCGGACGGCCGGGGGAGCGGGTCGGAGCTCGGGTCGTGCGACGGGTCCGGTCCTGCGAGCACAGAAAAACGGTCAGGGATGCCGGCGCTAGTGCCGGCGGTGACCCTCCGACGCTCAAGTCAGTATCCGGCACTCCGGAATTCTCTGGGAGAAATTCCTAGAGAGAGAAGCTCTCAAACTAAAGGAATTGTAGAGAGATAAAGAGTTCAGAGAAAATGTGCATTTGTCAACTTGTAAAAAGTTCACCTTGAGCAACGTTCCGGAGGGTATATATAGGAGTCGGGATGGGCTATTGTGGAACCCAGATAATAGGCCCAGAAGATGGGCTACAGTAATGGGCTTACTGTAATGGGCACATGTAATGGGATACGGTAATGGGCTTACCGTATGGGCCCGGATAGTAGGATACAGTAATGGGCTTACTGTAATAGGCCCAGCTAATGGGATAC